>WAAE01021856.1:0-27438 GCA_013400495.1 Nicator chloris
TGGAGTGACAGGACAAGGTGGAACAGCTTCAGATGGACAGAGCTGCTTCACCAGGCTGGGAGTTCAGAAAAGATCCAGTCTGAGGGGGTTCCCTGTGTGGGATGTTTGAAGGGAAAACAGATAAATAGGGGAGAAGTGTAGCGCCAAGGCTGCATGAAGATGTTTTAGGCAGTAGCACATTTCAAATGTATAAACAGGCACTGCTTTTACTGCACAAGAATGGCACAACAGAGGGTCTGAACAGCTGAGGGATGTGGGGACCTCCTGGTCCACGACCTGCCTTGCCTTGGCATTCCACTGGGCCTGGGAAGTAAATCAGGAAGATAAATTGCTTTGACTAACAACAACGATCCCGTTAATCCTAATCAGATGTGCTTCCCCAACCCCACAGTAAAGCATTTCTTCCACACATCCAGCCTGAATTCCCCCTCTTTCAGTGTGAAGCCATTCCCCTTGTCCTGTTCCTCCAGTTCCTGATGAATTGTCCCTCTCCAGCTTCCTTGGAACCCCTTCAGATACTGGAGGAAACTGAGGGGTGTCCACACAATCTTCCCTTCTCCAGGCTGAATATCCCCAGCTTTTCCAGCCTGTCTCCATAGGGAACGTGCTCCAGTCCCCTCATCAACCTCCTGGCCCTGTGACAGAGCAATCATTCAGAAAATTTTGGGGAAACTCAGGGGAGAAACTATAAATGATGTCCCCTGAAGAAGAGCAAGAGCACTGTGCAAGCTCGGAGAGAGGAAGGGAATTGCTGAAGTGCTGGAGTGAATTCCCAGCACAGTTTCACTCCATCCACCCTCCTCCAGATGTTTGTCTATAAAAGGTTCATTTAAGCTCCATTTCTTAGCTAAAAGCCTTGATAGCAAAGATCTTTATCCTCTGCCTGGCTACTACTCTGATGAGCCAAATAGATGAGCCCTGCCAGAGAAGAGCCTGTTCTGGGAGCTATATTTGTAGCTGTGAGAACACAAAAAGTTATGCCTTTGGAATAGAATTGCCTGATTTCTCAGATGTCCTTCTGGATCCTGGCCTGGCAGCTCATTTCCCTGTCTCCAGGTTTCATCTCCAGATTGCTCCAGTGGAGCAGCCCGAGGTTCTGAAGGCACTGGCACCACGAGTTCTTGCTGCCCTGGAGAAACACATCCTCAGAGGGTTGTTAATCACTGAGGTTGTTATCCTGCAAACAGGGCAGGGATGGAGGAGCCTGAACGGGTTCTGGGAGCCTGGGCCGAGCTCCCTCCTCTCCAGAGCACCCCAGAGACAAAGCTCTCCCAGCTGTGCAGCTGAAATCCTGCACAGGCCAGAGGAGCAGGGATGAGATGCACCCCCAGGACACTGTCCTGTTCCCAGGCACGTTTAGGGCCAGATGAACACACAGCCCTGGCCTCATTTCCCCAGCAGCACCCACAGACCTTCCCAAAGCTCCTCCTTTCCATCCACTTCATTGTTAAATATCCCCAAATCCCAGACCAGCAGCTCAAGGGACACCTTTTAGGTTTGTATTTCTGCTGGCCCCAGGCAGGTGGGGAGGAAACAGCTCAGATATCTCCTCCTGATCCAATGTTTTTCCATTTTCCACGGAGTCACTCCCAGCTGGAAGTGTGAGGGAGTGGACAGCTGCTGCTGGCCCCGAGGTGAGCAGGGAGGAGCAGCCAGGGAACATCTGTCAGAGGAGAAGGTTCAGGGCACGGAGCTCGGTCCGCAGCGTTCGCTCCCGGCAGCTCCCGGCTGGAAGAACAGCCAGGAAGAACTTGTTCTCCCAGGATGAGCCAGGAGCAGGGATCCAGGGAAAGAGGGGCAGTGGTGGCAAAAGAAAAGACATTTCATGCTGACAGCCTGCAGGGATGGGCCAGGAAATCCAGCAGTGCAGGAGAGGCTGCAGGGAAGCAGCTGGAGGAGAGAGGCTGGAGGGTGGATATCTGGGAAGAGCTGGAGAAGAACTGCCTGGAGTGTGTCCCTCCTTCTGCACCGAGTGGGATCTTTAGGCTGGAGAAAAGGAGGCTCAGGGGGGACCTTGTGGCTCTGCACAACTCCCTGACAGGAGGGGACAGCTGGGGGGGTCGGGCTCTGCTCCCAGGGAACAGGGACAGGAGCAGAGGGAACGGCCTCAGGCTGGGCCAGGGCAGGCTCAGCTTGGACAGCAGCAGGAATTTCCCCATGGAAAGGGTGCTCAGGCCTTGGAAGTGCCCAGGGAGGTTTGGATGCCCGTCCCTGGAGGTGTCCCAGGAAGGGCTGGAGGTGGCACTCAGTGCTCAGGGCTGGGGACAAGGTGGGCATGGGGCACAGGGTGGATTTGATGGGCTTGAAGAACTTTTCCAGCCTCAGTGATCCTGGGATTCTGTGACTGTGTGCCCATCACTGGGGGATGGTCCTGCACCAGAAGATGGCACTCCTGGCTGTGCAGCCACCCTGGAGATGAAATTCCTTACATTTGATCCCAGCCTCTCTCCAAAGCCAGGGACCTGTTCCCAGTTTTTCAGGGTCACAACTCCTCCCTTTGTGGGTGACAACTGCTCCTGCTGGCCAGCAGAGCGTGGCTGCAGGAAGCCATTAATTTGTTTTTCTATTGAAGTTTGAAAAAAAAATTGTTTCCTTGCAACCATGACCAAGAAAGGAGGCAAGAGCACCAGGCAAATAAACAGTCACGGGTGTCCCTCCGAGCTCTGTTTATGCTTCTCCCCTGGAAAACAGCTTCAACCCAGCACAAGACTCCAGGACAGAGCTGGGGAAAGGGGCAGAGCTGGGAAAAACAGCCCAGGCAGAGCAGGGGCTCCCTGTCACTTGTCCAGGCAAGGGGACAAGGGGACAGCCACCATGGGTGAGGTGGGGTTGTGTCCAGCTGGGGACATCTCTGCAAGAGGCATCTCTGCTTCCTTCCCTCTTCGATGGAGGGGCTTGTGGACATCCCAGCAGGAATGTGGGAGGGGAAAACCCTCCTGGATTTGCCCTGAGCCATCCTCAGGACACAGGAATGTCACCTGCAGGAGCGGTGACGTTCAGGACGGACAGGCCAAACCCAGTGCCACCTTTCCCTTTCTTCCCACTCGGAGCTTGGCTGCCTCTGCTTTTTCTCACAGTGGCACCACAGTGGTGCCAGCTTGGCCTGAGAGCAGGTGGGAAATGGCCAAGCCACCCCCAGGGTGTCACTGTCCACATCCCCAAGCGGGGAGTGCAGCAGGGACAGACAGGCAGTGCAGGGACGAGGGGCTGTGGCCACACGTGGCCCCTGCAGCGAGGTTTGTGCCTTTATTCCACAGCTGGGGACCCGGCCACACACAATATTGACCCCCTCGGAGGTGAAGGGGTGCGTGCTGGCATTTTAGCCCTGGTCTAGGCAGCCCAAATCCTGTAAAACCCACCCCAAAAAGCTGCACTGAGATTCCTCCCTGGGCTGGCTGCGTCGGCAGCTCTTGCCTGGTTTAGGTGGCACAGATGGGCAAATTCTGGGAATCAGGGGCTGTCCTGGCTGGCTCTGAGTTCCTCTTCCACGGGCAAGGAGATCATTCCCCTGAGCTAGAGCATTTGTGGGCAATGCCATCCCCAACGATTGTGTTTCTAATCCTCAAAGGGAATTTACACAGAGATTTGGGAAGGACTGGATCCATTTTGGAAGAGCTCTGATGGTTTGTCAGAGAGGAAGAATGCTGGTCCTGAACAGGACATTCATCCAACTGCTCTGCATTTCCCATAAGAGGAACCAGGCCACAACCTGCACAAATTGTCCTCAAATCTGTGGTTCTTCCCCCAAACTGTAAGGTCCTCTTTATGAAACCTCCCAATTCCTGACCCAAACCCCCAAAACAATCTTTGCCTTGCTCCTTTTCACTTTCAAAGTTGTGTTTCAGTGCAGAGCAAAGCAATCCCCGCTCACAGATTGTGTTTGCAGCAGGATTTTGGATCTTCCACTATGAAAAATGCTGCAACTATGCCAGTTATTCCTTTTCCCATCAGAGCAGAGCAGAGAGTTCAGTCCCCTTTAGGAAACTCTTCTCCATAATTAGGAAAGTGTCACGGAAATTGTTTATCTTAATCAGGGAGGCCGGCACTGTGAAGGCCGTGAACTCTGCAAGCTCCCCAAAAGCAAACGGAGCTTTTCTGAGACCCCTGCTGGGGTTTGGCAGAGAGCAGGGGGCTGAGGGAAGGGTGTGTGACACAACTGGGGCAGATGGAACCGTTCTGGTGCCACTGGCCTGGCAAGGATGGTGCAGTCCTGCTTTGGGGCCATTTCCAGTGGGTTCTGCAGGGAATTCTCCTGGGGGAGCTGCACGTGGGGACAGAGGGGAAGGGAGCCCAAGACTTGCTGGGAGAATTCAGGTTAATTTTGGTTTATTGGGGAAGATCAGTGAAACAGAATCAGAATTTTGGCCTTAAAGCCCACCCAGTGCCACCCCTGCCATGGGCAGGGACACCTCCCACGGTCCCAGGGTGCTCCAAGCCACATCCCACCCGGCCTTGGGCACTGCCAGGGATCCAGGGGCAGCCACAGCTGCTCTGGGCACCCTGTGCCAGGGCCTGCCCACCCTCCCAGGGAAGGAATTTTTCCTTCTTGAAGACTTCAGAGTCCTCTTCCTTTCCCTGCAGAGCTCAGGTCACTCTCAGACACCAGAGTGGTGGCAGGACGTGGCTGTGGGAAGATGGAAATATCCCAAGAAGATGGAAATGAGTTTGCTTTTTCCCCCCTTTTTTTTTCCCCTGGCATCCAAAATGGATCCTGGAAACAAAAGGGGAGAAAACAAGGCTGCAGGGCATGGATACAAAAAGCAAACGTGGGGATTCTTGGTTTGTGGTGGGCTGAGTCATGGCCCTGCTGGCGAGGGACACGTGGTGGCCCTGCAGAGGTGGGGAGGTGACCTATGGCACCTCCAGAGCAGCTGGTGGGGAAGGAGCAGCTTTCCAGTGCCAGTTTGTGTGGAAAGGCTCTGGCCCTCAGGATGCAGCTCAGGGATGTGTGACCATGCCTGAGCCACGCCAGGCACTGCCCAGGGGCTCCCCGAGCTGGATCCATGTCCTGCACAGCCCAGCGACCCCCATTTCAACCTCTGTGCCAACTCTGCACTCTTGGGAGAGCCATTCCCAGGAGGAATCCCACCTGGGGGCCAGGGGAGTGGCTGATGTGCCAGATTTCTCTGCTGGAACGGGTCTGGCTGGTGCAGAAGTGCTCAGAGATCGTTTTGGCCCCTTTATTGCACTGCTGTTCGTCAGCCCTCATTAAATCCAACCCTGCCCTGACAAAGCACTGGCAGCCAGACTGCCGAGCTCAGCCTTGTCCCTGGGACAGCTTAATCTTCCTTCAGGCTGTAGCTGCTGTGGAATAACAAAGCTTCCCTGCTCTCCCAAAGGTCACATCCTTTCCCAACACCCTCCCCAGCAGCCCCGGGCTGTTGTGGGAGGGGAGGGGAGTTTCTGTCCCCACGAAGGGATGTGCTGCCAGTCCCTGCTCCCATTTCAGAGCGTTCCCCCTGCCCTGCCCTTCCGGGCTGGTGCAGTTTTGGACTGGCTCCACTGCTGGAAGAGCCTCAGCCCAGTCTGAGCACCCACAGCATCACTGAGGGCTCTTGCTGGACTCGTGTCCCTCGGGGTTTGCTTCTCCCCATCCTGTGCATCCTTGTGCTCCCTGGAAGATGCTGCTCTGAGGGCTGGTGAATCCCAGAAGCCTTGAGGTTGGAAAATCCCTCCAGGATCACTGAATCTAAGCTGTGCCCAATGCCCACCTTCCTACCAGCCCAGAACACTGAGTGCCACCTCCAGGCCTTCCTTGGGCACCTCCACCAGCTTCCTGGGCAGCCCCTTCCCATGCCTGACCGCCCTTTCCGTGAAGAAATTCCTCCTGAAATTCCTGTTTTGCTCTGTTTTCGATGAGCACCTTCTCAGTTCTTTTTACCTTTCACCCCTCTCTTCTCGTGCCCTTCCTTTGCTCTCAGCTCTGCAGCAAACCCACCTGCTCTGCAGTGCCACAGCCTCCATGTGCCTCTGCAAAGTTTAATTGTCCGGAGAACAATCAAGGCCAGCTTCTCTTTCCCTGCTGTGCAGCAGTGTTGGGGAAGGTGACACAGGGAAACCTTATAAATATGATTGTTTAGCAATAGGTTTGGAAAACACCAAGCCTGTCAGTGAGGTAGAAATGACGGTCACTTTTAATATGGGAAGGGATGCCAGACCAGGGGACAGAATGTTGGGCAATACCAGTGACCAAGCAGGAAGGGGTCTGCAGGGATGGCAGGAAGAAGGGATTATAGAAATTAGCATAAGAAGGTAGTGCCTTATTCAAATCTAGTAGTTCTCATAGGCTGTATGTAAATTCTGTAGGATTTGTGTCTCGCACCGGTTGGTCACTGTAAATAGAATATTCAACACAGAATGGGATAAAACTGACTGTAACAGGAAATTCTCTCTCTTGGAACCACGCCAGCAGCTGGGCTGGCAGCTGATGGCAAACTCTGTCACCCACGACCCTTGAGAATAAACCACGTGTTCCAAGACCAACCCTGTCTGCAGAGATCTCTCATCTCACCATCATGGGTACGTTTCCACACAGCAGGAAGGCTGAAAGAGCAGCTGAGCTCTGGTCTGGGGTTTGTCCCAGCCCTGTCCCTACACTGCACCTGACCTCAGTGGGGTTGGGCATCCTGACCCCTCCTTCCCACAGGACACCTTTTGCTCCCCACTGTTAAGGCAGGAATGACAGCAAAGCTGCAGCTCCACAGAGATTTTGTGTGAGGCTTCCACGTCATGGTGGTCAATTCTGAACCCAGGAGGGGGAACCACCTTGTTTGACCTCGTTTTGGGGAAATGTGCCCTGCCCCATGCCCTGCTGGTGCTGGTGAGGTCCTTTCTGTGTAAAGCCCAAACCTCTGTGCCAACTGTGGGACAGCTGAGCAGGGCACAGCTCACTGGCCACAGCCTGGAGGTCACTTTGGCTTCGGTCCTACCGTGGCTTGATGGAGCAGAGGACGCGTTTAAAAGTAGGAAGCAATGGAGATGGATCAGGATCCTCCCACAGCTCTGCGCCAGGGGAGGGTTTCATTTGCCATTTGAATAATTTATTTTATTCTTTAACTTCATCAGGGCTCAGAGAGGGATGTGGAGGCTGCCCTGGGCTCCTCCAGAGCCATTAATTCCCACAGAACCACTGGGAGCTTCACCTGGCGTGGCACAAGCTCTCTGCTGGCTGGCAGCGTGGCTGGGGGAGGAGAAAGCCTGAATGGATCAACAACATCCCAGAAATGAGAGGTGCAAATAACTGAACCCTGCCCAGCCCAGCGGGAAAAACTGGCAGAGTGACTGGGATATGAAAGGCCTGACAGGGAGCAAACTGGTGCTGCTGATCCAACAGGCATCCCTGCAGGAATTGGGACCAAGAGCTTTGCAGCAAAGCTGTGGGAGGGAATGCTCCAAAGCCACTGCAGTGCTGAGTTTGCTTGGACCTGACAGCAAATGTCCCCAGTGTGTGACTGTTCCAGGCCTCAGCAGTTCAGGGTGGTTCCTACATCCCCCAAAGCTGCCTGGCCCATCTGAGGATCCAAATCCGTGTGCTGGGAGCGTGGTGGGACAAGGTGGCACTGGGGACTCAGCTGTCCCCTGCAGTCACTGCAGGGAACACCAGGGTTGGCTTGAAAGGGGCACAGCTCCTTCACAGCCACATCTTGGGTGGATGTGCTTTTACATCTTGTGGGGATGTACTTTTATCGCTGATGAGGATGTATTTTTACGTCTTGGGGGGATGTGCTTTCACATCTTGGGGGGATGTGTTTTTATACCTTGTTGGGATGTGTTTTTACATCTCGTGGGGATGTGCTTTTACATCTCGTGGGGATGTTCTTTTACATCTCGTGGGGATGTGTTTTCACATCCTGAGGGGATGTGTTTTTACATCTTGGGGGGATGTGTTTTCACACCTTGAGGGGATGTGTTTTCACATCCTGAGGGGATGGGTTTGCTCTTCTTGCTGCAGGAAGTGGTCAGACCAAGGCTCTTCTCTCGGCTCATCACACACTAATATTTATTCTTTTTGAACCCTGAAATTCTCCATCACATTCAAGGCGCTTCTCCCAAGGAGCCGCTGTTTGCAAGAGGTTGCAGAAAAGGGAATTTGTCAGCTGGGAATGCTGTCCCCAGCTGGGATGGATTTCTGGTCAAATCTGAGACTTTGAGTAGCTGCCCTCCAGAAGATGATCAGGATGGTTACTGTGAAAGCAGGAAGGGAATGTTGGGTGTGAGGGAAATGAGGACAGCCGAGGTTCTTTCCTCAGCCTGAGTGAGGAGCATGAGCTGAGTCACCTCTTTTTAGGGTTTCTTGGATGGTGGTGGGGTCCTTCTGCTCTAAACCTTTATTTCAGTGTGAAGAACCCTGCAAAGTTGGTATTTCCGTGAATATTTCCTATTTAATGCCAGCCAGAAGAAGGAGCAGTGTCGTGAGTTCATCCCCAGGCAATGGGATCACTTCAGAAAACACCTGGAACACGCCACTGCTCATTAATTATGCACAACTTAATAAACTGCTGGGTACAGACAGAACTCAATTGCTCCGTTTTCCACCAAGCACAACAGAGTGGAACTAAGCCCTGCCAGATTTGGGTTTCTTGTGTTTTAATTCCTCTGGGGGGAGCATGTGGACATTTCTTATCAGAAACTTGGAGTGAGAAATAACCCTCCCGCTTATCAGTGACTCCTGGAGCTGGATCAAAGGATGTTTGCTGTGCCACGGAGTCCAGCAGTGCCTGACTTGGAAACAAACTCGTTTCCTGCCATGAGTTCTTCCATGCCTTGTTTTTGGATGGAATCTTTATCCCTGGATCTCCTTGTCTTCCTATCAATCCTCTGCTCACATTTAGCCCTTATCCAGGGGAATGCTGCCAAAGAGATCTGTGGAATTTTGTCCTCAGTAGATTGAAAATTTGGGGGGAAATGCTGTTTATGGGAGAAGGAAATGATTTACACATTTTCGGGTCAGGTTTTGTGTGTGTTTGTGTCCCACAAGGATTTCCCTTCCCCCAAACGTGCTGAAGTTTTTCATTTAGACAGCTTGAAAGAAGCCTTTCAGCCTCATCTTTCAGAATCACTGCACGGTTTTTCCCTTTTGAAATGCGACCTATATTTTAGAAAAGAAGTTAAAAAGAAGAACCAGTGCTCCCCAGACAAAATAAATCTCTTGGTTTGGGTCTAGTTCATCTTCTTTGTCGCCGCTGTTTTACAAAACAGCAGAGGGGAAAATGCAGCTCTGCTTGGGCTGAGCTAATTAATTTTCCTCTGCTTTCTTTGTTCACCCACCAAGGTGAAAAATCGGCTGTTCCTACAGCTTTATTTGGAAATGGGCTGGGAAAGCTCCTTATTCAAACTGTAGGAAATGGCCAGGGGGTCTCAGGAGGGATAACACCGGAGGACAGCACGTGGGTTGTGAGCACCCCTCCTGTCCTTCGGTGTAAAACCTCACTTTTGTCAAAAGAGAGACAGAATGTGTGGGGATCAGGGAGGGTGACAGCTGCTTTGTCAGGAGCAAGGTGACACAAATGACCCCAGGTGCCAGAGGTGGTCCCTGCAGCCCAGGAGGAGCCGCGGGCTGCGCAGGAAGGGAGGCACCATGGCCTGAGTGGCTGAGGCACCCCATGACAGGCCTTGGCTCTGTTTCCCCGAGTTATTTTTGCTCCTAACGAAGCCCTGGGCCGGTGGAAATGAGCTCAGTGCTTCCTGTGGTCACCTGCCAGGCCGGGGAGGGCTGCAGGGCTGGCAGCCCCCGGTGTCCCTGGGCTGCCCAGGGGTGGGGGACGGTCCCCACGTGTCCCTCGTGGCCAGCCCAGCTGCCCCACAGCCCCCAGAGCTCCTTCTCAGGCTGGGTGCCCTGCAGCCTCCCCAGAAGCACGGCGGGGCCTGTCTGCATCCTCCCGGGGGACAGCCACGTTCCCAGAGCGCTCCCCAGGGGAGCACTCCGCTTTTCCCCCAATTGCTGAGTGCATTCCAGGGCAATTCCACAGAAAGCCTGGGAGAAATGAACCTTTTCCTCTGCTGTTGGGGCTCGTCCACCACTCCATTTAACTCTGAAGCCGTGGGGGGTTTGAGCTGTCTGGAAATGGTGCTGCAGAGGAGGTGGAACACGGAGGTGGCTGGGCAAGTCCTGCTTTTCCTGGGGATAACGTGCAGCTGGATTCTGCAGGAGGTGTGGAACACTGGGCACAGCTCTGGTGCTCCCAGCAGAAGAAGGACATGGAGCTGCTGGAGCAGTTCCAGAGGAGGCCTTGATAAAGGGACTGGGAGAGCTGGGAATGTTCAGCCTGGAGAGGAGAAGGTTGTGTGGAGACCTCAGAGCACCTTCCAGGGTCTGAAGGGGCTGCAGGGAGGCTGGAGAGGGAACTTCATCAGGAATTGGAGCGACAGGATGAGGGGAATGGCTTCACACTGAAAATGAGTGGATTTAGATTGGATATCAGGAATTAATTGTTCCCTGTGAGGGTGGGCAGGGTGCCCAGAGCAGCTGTGGCTGCCTCTGGATCCCTGACAGTGCCCAAGGCCAGGTTGGACAGGGCTTGGAGCCACCTGGGATAGGGGAAGGTGTCCCTGCCCATGGCTGGGGTGGAATGAGATGATCCTTAAGGTTCCTTCCCACCCAACTCATTCCATAATTCTAAACCAGACCAGCAAAGGGGGAGAACTGCTCACACTCACTCACATGGTGCCCTTCCCTTCCTCCTCACCAGCTCAGTTTCAGCTCCCACCCTTGGGAATGTGTCCCGTGGATCTCTGCAGGGACAAGATGAACACGATGTTCCCACTGGCCTGGGGATTGCTGCCTGTTTCTGTCCAGGGATGGGAAAACGAGCAGGGAACACTTCAGTATCCCGATCTTTCCCAGGGAACCTCTGAAGTGCTGGGTGTGGGAGGGCTGCACAACCAGGTCGATGCTTTTTGGGCTACAGCAAAATCCCTCTCTCATTCCCAAGGTTCCAAAAACATGGAAGCCCTATCCTGGAGCAATTTCCAGCAGGGACACCATGAACAAGTCAGCTTTAATCTTATTATCTCAATGATGCTCTTTATTAGCCTAAATCAGCCTGGCATCCTTTTGATGTCTGTCCAGGATGGATTGTATCTCTCCTTGCTGGAAAGGCCATGGAGAACTCTATTCCTGGGCTGTAAATAAGGAGGAGAAAAAGAAAAACTATCTTCCTTGTTGATGAAGTGTTTCAGAGCACAAGGGAGGGAGAAAGTGGAACGACCAGAGAGAGGCCTTCTGGAAACAGGGTGATTTTGGGGAACAAAGCCCCTGCACTCTGAGAGGAAATCCCAGGCACCAGCACAGGCTGGGATGGCCCTGCTGGAGCATGGGGGTGGCACCAGTGCCCCACTGTGGTCCCCTCCAACCTGAGCCATCCTGGGATGTTCCCAGGAGCCCGTACCTGCACACCTGAGGATGGCAGGAAGCAGCTTTTCTCTTCCTGGTGCCAAGAAAGAGTTGAGTGAAAGCCCTGTGTAATTCCAGGGCGTGGTGGGTGACAGCACCGTGATATCACTGCCTGGCAGTGCCAGCTCTCCTGGCACAGCCCGGTGTCCTGGCAGGCGTGGCAGCAGGGGATGGGCTCTCACCTGCCTGAACATCCCAGCGTGGCACTGACTCCTCACCCAGGGAACAGAGGAGGAGTCTTGGCTTCAGCCCCGTGCCTCAAACTGATCTCAGCAGGGTGGTTGTATAAGCCTTTCTCATTTTTTTCCAAACATTATCTCATAGGGTTATTTAATCAGCCTTTTCCCTTTTAGATTTGTTGTCCTGAAAAAGCTTGAGCCAAAAAGGGGGAAGGACCAGAAATGAGGGTGAACCTGCCCAATCTCCCTGTTCTGGCCACAGAACTAAAAGTCAGCAGAGAAGGGAAACCCAGGAAGATCAATCCACGCCATGAGCCTTGCTATTAATGGATGCTGATAAGGGAAATGATCTGTGTTTTATAATCAGGATTGCTCTCTCAAGCACGTCCCTCCAAAGCTCATTTTGCTCACCCCATGCTCATCCTTTGGCTGAGAAGGACTTTGTGAGAAGCCTCCCTTTGTGAGAAGGACTCAGTTCCTGTGGGTTTCCAACTCCCCAGCCCTAAACAGGGATGTTGAGGTTGCTCAGACAGTGGGGGCTGCTCAGATTCCTGGATCTGTTTCCATCCAGGAGAGCTGGGGGCTGTGGGTGAGGAGAGGAGCCTGGCAGGAATGAAAAACACGCAGAGCCACCCAGGCTGCAGCTGGTAGAAAGTCCAGCTGTCATAAGCAAGGGAGATAAATTCCCAGGAATTTTAGGCTTTAGGGCAATTCCTTGGTTTTCTCTAGGCCTGTAGGTCTCAGCATCCTCTCTTGCTCCAGCCTCTGCTCAGAGCTGTGCCTCTAATTGTTGTAATTAACTCACAGAGCATGAGTTAATTACAACACATCATCCTCTCAGAGTCCACAGAGGGAAAAGGGATCCCCTGGCACAGCCCATCCCACAGGATCAAATCCCTTGGCCATCCATTGTCAGCTTTCCCAGGGCACTGATTTGCCACAAATTCCCCTCTGGACTCCGGGGTCAGGAAAATCCCTGGCCCCAGGGAACTTTTTGTCCCTCAAGTGTGAAATTGCAACAGAGGGGAAGTGGAGAAGGGACATTAATTCATGGGACAGCTTTAATGTGGGAAGATATTTCATATTTCCCTCATGCAAAAGCTCCAGGAATATGAATGAGCTCCAGCAGGGACTGCTCTCACTGTTGTGTTTTGGTGCTGGAATGAAAATTGGGGAATGAATTTACCCTGGACACGAGGTGGTGGGCAGCAGCAGCGGGATTGCCAGGAGCAGGAATTTGTCTTTGTTATAACAAGAATATTCTGAATGAGACATTTCTCACCATTAATAAAAAAAACCATCATTTTAATTAAAAATATAAACATTTGTAACAGGTGGAGATGCTCACTTGCAATGCAGATCCTTCCAGTGCTTTTATTTGGGAAGAAAAGGAAAAAATGAGCTGGTTCCAAGGGGTTTTTTTTCTTTTTAACTTTTCACAGAATCATGGAATGATACAATGATTTGGGCTGTAAATATCCAAGGCAAGGTTGGACAGGCTGGGAACAACCTGGTCTAGTGGGAGATTTCCCTGCCCATGGCAAAAGGTTGGAACAGGAAGAGCTTTAAGGTCCTTTCCAACCCAGCCTGGGGTTCTGGGATTCCAAGAAGGAGAATGCAGCCGTGGATATTTGTCCTCATAGCTCTGGAGGTTTATTAAAGATAAAGGTTGGAATGAAAAATGTTTTCAAAGCCAACTCAACCCCAACAGGTCTGGCAGAAAGGCAAAAACCTTCAGGGACTTGAAAAACGGCTGAGTAGCATTAAATGGGTGATTTTTAGATGTGAGCAGTGAGCAGAATGAATAGATCTAATATATTATCATACAGATATGTATGGCCTGAGTTATTTAAGGTCTTAGATTATACATGAGCTATTTTATATATAGCATGTGGCATTAAAAAAAAACAAACCCTCAGCATCTGCCAAGAGAGCCCCAAAATTGTCTCTGGAGATAGGCCAGATCTTTTCCAGCCTCTATAAAGAGCACCTGCATCCAGTGGTCAGCAAATGTTGCCCAACTGATGGCAACTGTTGTCAACATCAACAAAAATAGATGGAATAATGAAAGATTTCTGCTGACATTCTCAGATACAACGTGAGCAGCTTCCACCTGACCACAGATCCCTGACAAACTCCGTTGGCTACAAGCTGAGTAGATTTTTTTAGGGAAAGATTCTCTGCAGAGAATCTGCCAAAACTCACATTGCCCTCTTGCTGACATCATTGTTGCACTGCTGGTATTGTTCTTTTTTTGCTTTTTAAAACGTTCTCATGTTCATATTATATTTAATAATATCATATTTTGTTCTAAAAGATAAAAATAGATTTCAAAAAGCATCAGGGGCCAATACCTCTGCTTCCACTGTTAATGTTCCCAAGCCTTAAAGAAATCCCTGGAGTCCCATCATAAAAATGTGACATAAAAAAGGGCTGATCCTGCTGCATCTGAACTGAGCTCAAAGCCCTGTGGAAGGATGAGCCTCCTCCCCAGATAACTGATCCAAGTGTTGCTGGACAGGAAAGGAGACAGGGAAGGAATCCTGGTTTTCCCACCAGTTTTGTTCAATTAGGCATTCCCTCATGGAATTATTGCTTGATCTGAGCTGGGTGAAATATTCCAAGATGCCAGGATTCCCCCCTTTATTCACCACAGGAATTTGATTCCTGTTGACAAGTTGGGAACCATTAGGATAAGCAATCTCCTTTGGGAACCAACCCATCCTGGCCCCACGTGATTGTTATGGAAGTTCTTGGTGTCCTGAAAAACAACTTAATTAAATAAGTAAAGGGGAGGGAAAGTCATTTAAAATAATTGGCTTCCTAATTTGCTCGATCAGAAGCGGCAGCATGGATTTGATTCCCTAGGACAACGTGTCCTGCTTTGGAAAAGGAGGGAATATTCCTTGTCCTGCTCCACTGGGAGCTCCAGAGCAGCAGGACGGGCTCAGTTTGACTCCCATCCCACCCTAAAGGGGCTGGTATTTGCCCAGAACAAACTCCAAGGCTCGAGGAACCTATGGATGAAGCCACCAGCCGTGGAGAACGCTCATGGAAAAGCCTCTTGGCCCCATGGGTTTGAGAGGGAGCTAAAGCAGGTGCTCTCCCCGTGGATTTTTGGCAGCAGGAGTTGCTGGTCCCCCAGGGAGGGATTGGCTCTGCAAAGGTTGGGTGCTCTCAGGCCAACATGATGGGGTTGGAATGTTGGGGTTTTATTTTTCTCCAGGCAGGAATTGTTTTCTACAGTTCAGAAACACTCAGCAATCAGGGAAATTAAAGGACAGGAGGAAAATTAAGCAGAGAAACCTCCAGAACTTAGAGAGCTACAAGGCATGAGCAGCTGGCACTGTTTTCATGGAACCAAGAATTATTCAGGTCAGAAAAGACCTCCAGGATCATCAAATCCAAGCGGTGCCTGACCCCCACCATGTCCCCAGCCCAGAGCTCTGAGTGCCACCTCCAGGACTTCCTTGGACACCTGCAGGGATGGGCACTCCAAACCTCCCTGGGCAGCCCCTTCCTTCTGCAAATCCCATGGCTCTGGCTGCTCTCCTGGAGCCCCACCTGCCACCAGGTCCTGCCTGGATTGTGGCAGGAGTCAGTGCTTGTTTGCAGGGGCTGTTCCTGGGAATTTATTCCAGCTTTAGAATCCCCCCTGGAAGCCCAGGGTGTGTGGAGAGGGAAGAATATCTCCCCACGTGCTGCCACAAGGATCTGCTCCAATTCATCTCCAGGGATGAGCCCCTGAATGCTCCACACTCAGCCCCCCACCCTTGCCTGAGCTACTTTGGCATCAGAACCCCCAAATCCCAAGTTCCCAACTCTGCTTTTCCAGAGGTTTTCTTGCCCAGGCTGGGTAAGCCTTGCTGCAGGGGAGGATACACACAATAAACAGCTTTTTGAGGTTGATTTAATGCCTCACCAGCTCTCCAGTTATTAATCTACCCAAAGAGGAGGTTTATTGCTGTGTCTACCACAAACTGATAAAGATTATCACGGAATTAATTCCCAACAAGTGTGTTGTTAGGCTGGGAGCCAAAGGCTCCGAGTTATCAGTGTGAATAAATACTTGAGCATAATTTCTCAATGAGCCTGTCTTAAATGGACTTCTAAGGCCAAACCTTTGCAAATAAACTCCGGGGAAAGTGAAGAGAACAGACGTGTTCTTGCATCACATCCAGCAGATCTGACGCATTTGGTGCGGGGCTCAGGGTGTCTGTGATGCAGAAATACTGCCCAGATTCCCTGGAATGTGGCAGAGCTTCTCCTCTGCCCTCATCATCTTCATCCTCCTTGAAGAAGCAGCATGCAGGGAATGCTGATCCTTCTTGGTTCTCGACCTCCTGTCTTCCCACTTTGTCTTGCACTTCCCAGCAGAGCCCTGAGACTTTCATTTTCAGTGAAATTCTCCTGCTCTTTCATTTTCAGTGGAATTCCCTCTTTTCCTGCTGCCTCTTTGGAAGGCGTCACCAGCTCAGAGAGACACTGGAGTTACAGGGGCTGCTGGTGAGCACAGAGTGCAAAAGCAGCCAGAAACCTCTGGGCATTGGCCAGAATAATTTTCTGTTTGTGCAAGTGACAGAAGAGTTTCCATCATCTGCTGAAAAACGATCCTCAAAATAACTTTCCCTCGAGTGCTGCACAGCCAGAGACCTGTGCAGTGGACATGGCAGCCTGAGGGCCTTCACCTGGGAGAGGAAGGGGAAGGGATTCAAAAATAGGGAAAGGCCAGGACCTTTCAAATACCTCTTGGAATAATTCCAATGCTTCTTCTTCCCAGCTCATCTCTTCCCTGGGTTGCATCTCACAGTGCCAGGACTATATTCCTGCTGTCCTTATGCAATAATCTTGCATTTCCTTTTCTCTGGGCTCTGCATGAGTTTATCCAACGCTCTTCCTTCCAGGAAAATCACACTGCTGCTGCTACAGGGGAGGTGTCCTGTGAGGCTGGAAGGAAACCTTTGGGAAAAGTTTGGAAAAAATGTCTGAGCTAAAGGCTCCTTCATTCACAGTGGCTGCTGTCCTGCCTGGGTGCAACAGGGGATCCCAAAAACCCTCTGTGGGTTCCTGGATGGCTTCAGAGAGGAGGGTGGAGGTGGTGGGAGAGAGAAATGTCCCCGGGCTAATGGTTTTTTGCAGCAGGGCTTCACAAAGCACCCTCACAAGTCAGCCCCTGATTTATGAGGAGATGGGAACCGAGCCAAGCTGGGCCCAGTCCCACTGTGGAACAGGTTTCTACATCTTAAACAAACCAGTCAGAGAAAAGCAAAGTCTCATCTTTGTGTTGGAAGATCTCCCAGGGCAAGGTCTGTTTGCCTGGCTGTGGAAACTGGGGCTGAGGAGGAACTTGGGAAGGGGAGAGGGGGAAAAAAGTCAATGTTTTGGGGCAGGGGGGAGCCAGCTGCCACCTCCATCTGCCCAGCAGGGCAGGCCGTGGTGCCATGGCCACTCTCCTGCTCCAGGGCTGATGGGGAGCAGTGCCTGTCCCCAAAAAGGACACCGAGGAGAGATGCAGACACTCAGAGACACGGAACGTATGGGATGTGGTTCAAACCCTGGAACTCGGGTTTGGCCAGTCCCGGTGATCTCGGCATTTGGAGAGGGCAAAGGTTGGTGTACCTGTGCTCTGAGGGGCAGAATTGTCTGTGGAGCCCCCCAAGGCTCCCCGTGCGGCTTCCTCAGGGTTTAGAAGAGGCTGAGGCTGTGACAGCCCTGCCATGAGCAGCAAGAGGAAAACGACAGCTCGGTTAAGCAGAAAACACAACAAAAAACATTACAAACTCCTGGTGGCTTCCCCAAGGTAAGCAGAGCAAGGAAAATGTAAAACTGGGCAACCTGGGGGCTCCTCCCTGGGGGAATCCTCTGGGAATCCCGTGGGCTCTTCCCTGGGGAAATCCTGTAGGAATCCCGTGGGCTCTTCCCTGAGGGAATCCTGTGGGAATCCTGTGGGCTCTTCCCTGGGGGAATCCTGTGGGAATCCCGTGGGCTCTTCCCTGGGGGAATCCTGTGGGAATCCTGTGGGCTCTTCCCTGAGGGAATCCTGTGGGAATCCTGTGGGCGCTTCCCTGGGGGAATCCTGTAGGAATCCCGTGGGCTCTTCCCTGAGGGAATCCTGTGGGAATCTTGTGAGCTCTTCCCTGGGGGAATCCTGTGGGAATCCCATGGGCTCTTCCCTGGGGGAATCCTGTGGGAATCCCGTGGGCTCTTCCCTGTGGAATCCTGCGAGTCACATCAGGCGGTTCACACTGTGCTCTCAACAGGAGTTTCTCACCAAGACTATGCCATCAAATCGTGATTTAAAAGAATTTTTAAGACTTTCTGAAGTCCCCGGCTGCCACGGAGGGTGGGGAGCACCCACACCTCGTTCCTCCTGCCCGGAATGACCTCGGCAGCACCTCCGGCCCCAGGAGGAGCAGGGCAGTTTTATGGCCCGCTCCAGGCAGCAATAAAACACTCCACACCTGGATTTTGGAGGCCTGGCTGCTGGAAAAACCTTGGGAAACCTGGTGAAGCCTGGAATGGTGGCTATTCCGGGGCACCGCCGGGCGCTCTCCTAAAAACCTCGGCTGCATCAAAATTTAAAAAAAAGCAGAAAAATCTTCGTGATGCCGCGATTGCCTGGATGGGGAAACCCTGCAAGCTGTGCTGAGGGCACTTTGCAGAGGCTCCCAGAGGCTGAAGGTGGCCATGGCTGCAGAGTTTTCCCACCAGGGGAGGCAGGGTTGGACCCCAGCCCTCCCGGCAGGTCCAGGAGGGGTTTGCACGCCCTGGCCACGGCTCCTGCCAGCCTGGCTTGGTCCCCATCCTGCGGGGAGGGACAGGCTGGAAATCACTCATTAACACCTCCATCCAAGCTCATTGGTGCTGCTCGGACATCTCCAGCACCGGCTCCCTGCAGTGCTTTTACGTTCATAAATTTGGGGGGTTTTTTGGTGAGATAATGATTAGGAGGGAGTAAAAGTCAAGCAGGCTTAAATTTAAGAGTTATAAAAATAGTTTATTTATACATATACATTAAAGAATGAAGGAAAGGAAAAAAATGAATTTTTAATTTATTTTTATATATAATTTATTAACTTTTTAATAAAAAAATCTCTGTATTTCTTTGGGACAGGAGCTTTTTTGACTTTTTTCAGAGACTTGTTATAAGAAAAACTTCAGTTTTTTAGTGGGTTTTATGTTATTAAACATAAAACCAGAGAGGGATTCCCTAATCTGTTCCTCATCACCGAGGCTTCAAAACCANTAGGAGGGAGTAAAAGTCAAGCAGGCTTAAATTTAAGAGTTATAAAAATAGTTTATTTATACATATACATTAAAGAATGAAGGAAAGGAAAAAAATGAATTTTTAATTTATTTTTTATATATAATTTATTAACTTTTTGATAAAAAAATCTCTGTACTTCTTTGGGACAGGAGCTTTTTTGACTTTTTTCAGAGACTTGTTATAAGAAAAACGTTGGGTTTTTAGTGGGTTTTATGTTATTAAACATAAAACCAGAGAGGGATTCCCTAATCTGTTCCTCATCACCGAGGCTTCAAAACCATTGAAAAAGCTGCAGGACTCACCCCCGAGCAAACATCAATCCCATTCCCTCTGCAGCCACAGCCCGGAGTTCTGCAGCACGGGGGAGGCTTTGGAGCACTTGTCCAGCATTCCTGACATCCAGCCGGTTTTCTTGGCGGGGCTGACGATGTTTCAGGAATTCCCTGCTGTTTGGAGGGGATTTCAGGGGAAAACGGGGCACCAAGGGCAGCAGTTTTCAGTATTAAGTCAGGTTTAATGCTGCAAACACACTGGATCTGGGAGGCTTAAAAGGTTTGGGAGGCCACAGCTGGGAGCAGGGTGTCCAGCATCAATCAAAAATAGAGAAGGTGAAGTAACAAACTCACTAAAAAAAAATCTTAAGCCGACAAACTGATTCCCAAATAACCCCAAACCCCTCCCTGGTCAAATCCGAGGTGTCACAGCAGCCTTTAGACATTTAAAACTTTCATATTCATATAAAAATTACCATAAGCACTTATGGATGTTGAGGCAGCAGCGAATCTCACTCTGGCTTAAACTCCACTTGGTGGCACATTGCCATGGCAGGGGACGCAGTGAGGATGATCTGGGAGAAAATCACATTTTTAATTCCTCTTGGCATTGCAGTGCTGCTGGCTGCCAGTGGAAATCTGCTGGAAAATGGCATCACCAGTGACCAGAGCACAATCCCAGTCTGCCAAAACCAGTTTGCCAGCCTGTTACTGGGAGGAGTTTTCTAGCTCTAAATTCATCTGTCTTTTCACCCTGAAATTTTTGGATACCGTGACAAAAAATAAAAAGTAGGCTCTAATTTGATTCCTGCAATCAGCTAGGAGCATAAATTCTCCTCAGCAGCATTTAAATTTCCATACACCCAGTATTTTCCTGACTAATTGAGAATCAAAGTTTCTTCCCCAAAAGGGTTTTGATGAAGGCAGCCTGGCTGATTTTCTTAATTAGTGGCAATCATGCAGCACTATATTTAAAATGTACAAAGAGCAAAGGCTGGGGGACTCATCCTGAGCCAGGGGCATCTTTAATGATTCCAAATGTGGAATTTTCTTTGGATTACAGGTGAAATGGGGTTTTGGCTCAGTTATGGAGACCTAATCCAGCCTTTTTTGCAGGGGACATCCAGTGTGGAAGGGACCTGTGCATGTCCCCAGGGCACCTCAGCCCTCCTGAGCCACCTCACAAAGAGGGGCTGGAGAGCCTGAACATCACCAGGAGCATCCCAAAGCAGGCCTGGAACTCCTTCCCTTTCATGAGAACCAAAGCAAATGTTTTCAGAGTTAGTTATCCCCCCCAGGAGATTCATTCCCAGCCAAAAAAAAGAGATTGTAAAGCTGTTCTTGTTGCCAATGTGAAGAGCTGTGCTGGTGTGGATATTGTGCTGACACCTTAATAGGCTGCTGCTCATCTCTGGGATCTGTGGGACTGGGAACACTCTGCTCTTCACATCCCAATTTAGGGGAATTAGTCCTTAATTTGCCTCCAGAAATGATGTTTGTTTCCTCTCGAGTTGCATCATTTTGGATGGGATCCTCCACAAGAGAGGAGGCAGGGACCTTGTTCAGCTGCTTCCTACGAGGGGGAAGGAGCCCTGGATGAGTTTGGAAAACTAAACTGGCTGCTCCCAGCAGTGATTTATGGACAGAGTACAGCAACAGATCTTCCTTCTCTCTCCCACCCCAGTGGGAACAGCCAGCCCACCTCCTCCAAACCCCTGCTGAGTTCTGTTCATTCCCTTTTTCCCATTTTTTTGGGGAAAAAATCACCCAGTTCCTAACAATCCCTCAATTTGGACAGCTGACATCCAGCCCTGCCTGTGCTAGAAGTTGGATTTTTGCAGTGTGGGAGGGTGTGGTGGTGTTGAAACTCTTTCTCTTCCTCCATCAGCATTCAATTTATTTAAAAAATAAATAAAAATCCCTGTGAGCCACAAGAGATTGTTTAATCAGCAGAGAGCTGGTTCGCAAAGGAAAATGGGTGGCTGAGCCAGGTGCAAAACTCCTGGAAATAATTCAGGGATTGCACTGGAAGGAAAATACCCCAGGGCAGATGTGACCAGAGGGGGATGGAATTCAGATTCTGCTCAGTTTCCTGAAGAAATGAGGAGTTTCTGGGTGGGTGCTCCCAAAAGCAGAGAGGAGCTATGAGCAAAGGCACAGAGCCACCTTTCCCAGTGGGAGCTGGTTTCCCTTGGAAGCATTTCCTGGGATGAGCTGAGAGATGAGGGCTCTGTGTGTGTCAGAGAACAACTGACCCTCACTCCCCTGACACCCCTGAATGCTTTCATCTCCCAGCTGCTTCCAGCCCAGGATAACAAAATCCCAAAGGATCCAGGGTGCCTTTTCAAACACAGGTGCTGGAGGGAAGGAACTCAGCCCCAGCTCTCCGGTGCATCCATGGATTTGCTCCTGGTTTGTAAAATTCCCATGGTTTCTCCTCAGATTTTCACCTGGTTTTTAAATTGAGCATTTCTTTCTGAAACATGCACAGCCTCTGCACCTCTGGCACCTCTGGGGAGTTTGTTTGGCTCCAGAGAGCCCTGGAGCAGCCCAGGGATGCACATGGAGAACCTCTGCCATGGAATTCACCCTCACCAGAGCCAGGCGAGAACATCAGGAGGCTCTGCTGCTGTTAGGGACCATTGGAATTCCAGGAAATTGGTGCCAAATTGACTTTTGTGCCTCTTCATCATCATTATCCCTTCCACAGAGGGGTCTGAACACGGGGAGGGATGAGTCTGGGACAGAAGGCCAGGGCTGGGATGGTTTGGCAGAGCTCTGCAGGAGGATTTTGCACAGAAGCTGCACATTCTCCACGGAGTTTGGCATGTTCAGCCCCCTCCAACACCTCTGGCACTTTGCAGAGCAAAGAAATAGATGCCAAACTCAGGATGGCTCCTTTGGATGCTCAGGGAGAGCCAAGGAAAAGCAACCAGCCACAAAGTTCCTTCATGAGGATCTCTTTTCTTGGCTGGGAGTGGAAACTGGGAGAAGCTTGGTGGGCTGGGGCTGCCAGAACAAGCTGCATCCATCACCAGCTCCATTTTCCCTGGGAGAAGGGGCAGCCGTTAATTTATTTATTTGTCTCTGCTCCATGAACAGGATTAAGCCTGGAAAGAGTGGGACAAAGTGCCCCTGCACACGGTGATGAACACAGAGATGGAGGATTGAAGCAGTGGAAGGATTCCAAACACGATTTCATATTCTGCATCCTGCCTTTCGTGCCTCCAGCGGGAGGAAAAATGTTGTCTTTACACTTGTGCCTGGAAAAGCAATTAGGAATGTTAATTGCACTGCCCAGGAGGTGGAACAGGGGCTGGCCAGGAAGGAGTTTTCTTTGCTTGTAAACAGGAAGACTCAACCTTTCCCGCCATTCTCCGGGAAGGTTGGCGGGAGGGTTTCGAGGAGCTGGAAAATGGGACTTGAGTGGGAAAAGCAGCATGAGGAAGAAATGAAAATAGGGAACATCAAAGCCAGGGCACCATCCAGGAGCAATCTCTGCTCCCCTCCTGCTGAGGGGAAAAGAAGGGTGGAGGCACCTCAGCTGCTCTTTGGGAGTTCTCCAGGATTTTGCCAACAGCCAGGAACACTCAGTGTTCCCCCTCTCCCTAAATCAGAGTTTTCACGGGCAGAAGTCTGAGTTACACCCAGAGCTCTGTGCCCTGCTCAGCTCCATCATTACAGACTGACTGGGATCCCATGGAAAGGGGTATCTGGGGAGGAAACTCTTCATTGCTCAGGTTAAAACGCTGAACCCCAGTGTTGCTCCTCAGATTTTGACATGGCTGTCATACCTTGAGCATTTCTTTCAGAATCATGGCTCTCCTGGTAAAAAATGTGACAGATTTTCCTGATTTCAGGTCTCCACCTTCCTCCCTGTGCTGAGTGCAGCACGATGCAGGCCCTGGGACTGTGGACTCTGCCCCTGCAGGCTCTCAAAGCACCTGAGTTGGGGCTATTTAATTAATTTAATTTTTTTTTCCCTGCAGAATTTATGCAACCCACGGTTTTCCCTGCCAGCAATTCCCAATGGAAATACAGGTATCAGATATGAGCTCTGGTTATCTCTGGTTAACTTCCGTGCAAAAGCTAAAGGTGAAGTTGAGAGTTTTGAGTGTCCTGTTGTGCTGCTTTTCAGCTCATTTGTCCTTGGCTCTTCCCGGGACACGGGGAACTGGGGCAGGGCAATTGGACAACACCAAGCAAGTCATTTCCTCTCCCTTCGCTCCACTATTCCCACCAGGAAAAGGGGAAAGAGGGATATGAAGTTCTCCTTGAGGGGATAATGAGCTGGCTGCAGGATCCTGAGCTGGCAGTGGCTGGATGGCCGGTGTTATTATTTAACATTGGACAGACAAAGCCATTTCCCCGGGGTCTTTAGGATAACATCGCCTTTTAGCGAGTGTTAATTGACTTTCGCCCAATTTGTGCCTGGATCCTTTTGTTAAAACCGTTACTACACGGCCTAAACCTTCAGCAAACACTTAAAAAAGCTCAAGTTTCCGTTCTGTCCCGCTTGCCAAAAGCGGTGTTTTGTCCCTTTCTGCAGTGGTGCAGGGTCCATCCCTCTCCCGGCAGCGCCAGCCCGGGGTGCTCCGGGAGCAGCTCTGCCCTCCAGCCCCTGCCAAGCAGGAATTGCCCCCAGGCTGTCCCAGGGACCTGAATCCCATCCTGAGCAGGAGCAGAGGATGCTCCTGTGCCGCAGCCCAGGTTTGGAAACGGAATCAGAGCCTGGAGAGGCAGATCCCAAAGGATGCGGGTGCCAGCTCCCTCCTCTGCCAGGGCCACTGGGAATTGTCGGCAGGGAAAATTGCGGGTCAGGTTGCATAAATTCTGCAGGAAAAGAAGATTAAAAGTTATTCAGTAGCCCCAGCTCAGGTGCTTTGAGAGCCTGCAGGGGCAGAGTCCACAGTCCCAGGGCCTGCATCGTGCTGCACTCAGCACAGGGAGGAAGGTGGAGACCTGAAATCAGGAAAATCTCTCACGTTTTGGCTCTGTCACACGACCCACTTGGGGTCATGGCCGCACTGGATGCAAACAGGTGGATGAAAAGAGATTTCCTGTAGGGATATTCGGCTATTCCAATGTTCTCCCTCCTGCTTGGAGCAACCCCAAGCTTTTGGAGGATGTCCTGGAGCACAATTCATGTGGGATAACGTCCAGCTACAGGAGAAACCCCTGGAAAAGGGCTGTTCATCCAGGGACGTGCCCTTGTTTGAAACTTTTGGGCGAAGTTCAGATGGCTCCAAGTCCTGGGATTCCAACCAGCACTTCCTGAGGAGGGAACAGAGGTGTCCTGGCACCAAGGGGAGCTGCCTGCAAAGGAACATCCCTGTGGAGAAACTGAGACTCTTTGTGTGCTCCTGGCACAGCCCCTGGCACAGAACTTGCGCTTTTCATGGGCCTTTTCCTTCCCTTCCTGGCATTCTGAATTTTCTTTCCTAGGGAGACTCTAGGGAAGCAAATTCTTTGGGAATTTTCTTTCCTGGGGAAGCAGGAGCTCTGGGAAGAGCCCAGTGCCAGGGGTGCTTCCACCAGCTTTAAAGAGAGATGCACCCCAGGGTTGCTGTAGGGGGAAAAATGCATTTGCACCAAATCCACACACCCAGGCTCAGGAGTGAGATAACTCATGCCTCGGGTGATCAGAAATGAGATTATGGTCTGAAGGCACTTCTGGGACATCCATGACAGATTCAGAGGAGTCAGCAAGGGCTGGGCTCTTCAGGAAGTTTCTGGAACCACCAGTGCACTTCCAGGGATTTTGCTGAATCCTTGACAGCTTTGAAGGAAGTTAATTTGTTGCAGGAGGTAAAACTGTCAGGAAAGGCTCCTGAGGCTTTCATAAAAAGCCTGACTGGGTGTTTAACTGGAGCTTGTGGTTCGTGCAGCTCCTGGGAGAACAAGGAAGGATTTAGGATTGGAAACACTGTGCAGGTACTTGGAGGCTCAGTGTCAGAGCTGTTTCAGCAGGATAATTCCCTTCCTGCTCCCCTTCCCGGGCTTGCTTTAGTCACATATTGCAGCTTAATCCTCAGTGTTCCATTTATTTCCTGTCCCAGAAATACAAAGGTTCAGGATTTAGGACGGTGAGACCCAGCGGGCTTGAAAGGAGCTTGCCTGGAGAGTCAAACACAGCAAAATGTCAAGGATTCACTTGAAATCCCTTCCAATAAGGCCTCCTGCCAAGTCTATCCAGAGCAGCAGGAGCTCTTCCATCGCCTCCAAGGGGCTTTGGGAAATGCTCTGTGGCACAGCAGGGAGCTCTTGTCTGGCAGAAGAAGCCCTCCTGAAGGATGATTGGGTATGGGAGCAGCCCAGGTGGCCCTTGGTGGCCTTTGTGTCCTGGCTCCCTTCTCCAGAGGGAGAGCAGAGGGGCTCAGCTGGGAAAAGGCTGCAGAGGGGCTGGGATGGGGCTGGGATGGGGCTGGGATGGGGCTGGGATGGGGCTGGGATGGGGCTGGGATGGGGCTGCTCTGCTGAGGAGGTGATGCCACATGGGGGAAGAAATCCTGGGAAACAGGCAGGAGATGTCTTCCCAATTATCCCTGCCGCTTCATTCGGGTGAAATTCATGAGCTGTGCTAATGCAAAGGGAAAAGCCAAGGTGCTCTATGCCAGGCTGGTGTGGATTTGGAACTGGGCAGGGCTGGTGACTCCCCACGAAGGGCTGCAGGTCCTGTGCCAGGGCCATGTGGAATAACAACAATGGGAGGCACTGGAAAAGGGCTGTGTGTGCCTGCTTTGTACCCGTGGAGTTACAATTCAGTCCTTTGCCACTTGCTGATGTCAAAACATCACTCCCAGCAGCCTTAAAGAGCTTATGAAACGTTCCCATTTCCCCAGGAAGAAGCATCACAGAACCCCTGTTCTTTTGTGCCTTCTCGTGGCTGAACTCATTCCAGAGGTCAAGTGGACACTTTTCCTGGGATGTGGACACTTCTCCAGGAATTCAGGGATATTTATAGCCCGTGCCCAGGGAGAGGAGAGGCCTTGTTTTAAAGGGAAATAGGCAGGGACAAGCAGAAATATTGGGGAGTCTCTGCTTCCTTCAAATCCCAGAGGCTGCCAAGGAGGAAAATTGCTTTTTGAGGCCTCTATCCCACAATTATCCCCCAAAATGCAAGGAGGTGAAGCAGGGGAAATACATCCTGGTAATTTGTTTGTGAAGTACCTTGGAGTGACACAAACTTCTCCCTGGAGCCCAATGTTCCCAGAGTTGTTCCTGGCTACCCAGCTGCCTGGCTATCAAATAATCAGGAGAGGCAGAGGAGAATTTTGGCTCCTGGCATGAGAAGAGATGACCCAGTTGAGCATTCCACTTCCTGGGAGGAGGAGAGACCCCATCCCTTTGGACAGAGGGAAAGGAGGACTCGCAGAAATCCTCCCAATAATGCAGAGAAATTCCCAGTTTGGATTTTTTTGTGGGGGGTTTTTCCCACCCACACAAATTGGCAGGTGGGGAGCTGCTGGGGAAGGGTTGGAAAGTGGAGGAAAAGGGAACACGTTGGTGAGCCAAAGGGAGATTTAACCAGGAAAAGGACTATAAGGAACTGTAGGAAAGAAGGGAAAGAGCAAAACCAGGATCAGATGAACAAGGTGCTCGGTGGAACAGCCAAGGAAGGGACAGCCTGGAGAGACAGAGGGAGAAATGAGGCACCTCGCCCTGAACCCCCTTGGACACAAGCAGCAGGGATTTGGGAACGGCAGCATCCCAGGGCTGGGGATGTAGCAGAGGGGAGGGAGCTGCCTGGAGAGCAGCCCAGGGATCCATCCCATTCCCAGGGATCCATCCCATTCCCAGGGACCCATCCCATTCCCAGGGGTCCATCCCATTCCTAGGGATCCATCCCATTCCCAGGGACCCATCCCATTCCCAGGGACCCATCCCATTCCCAGGGGTCCATCCCATTCCCAGGGACCCATCCCATTCCCAGGGATCCATCCCATTCCCAGGGATCCATCCCATTCCCAGGGGTCCATCCCATTCCCAGGGATCCATCCCATTCCCAGGGATCCATCCCATTCCCAGGGACCCATCCCATTCCCAGGGATCCATCCCATTCCCAGGGATCCATCCCATTCCAGGGATCTGTCCCATTCCCAGGGATCCACCCCGTTCCCAGGGACCCATCCCATTCCAGGGACCCATCCCATTCCCAGGGATCCATCCCATTCCAGGGAACGCGGGCAGCTCTCCAGCCCCGCGGGGTGAAGGGCACTGCCCTCGCTCCAGGAGGACGCCAGGCAACCCACGGAGAGCAGGGAAGGAAAGAAAACAAAGTCCTTGGGCTTCGGGGTGTCGATTGGTTCTCTCGATGGTCAGATGATA
>WAAE01021856.1:27754-50177 GCA_013400495.1 Nicator chloris
GGTTCCAAGAGGGTTCCAAGAGAGCGAATTTCCTGTTACAGTCTATTTTATCCTATTCTGTGTTGAATATTCTATTTACAGTAACCAACCGGTGTGAGACACAAATCCTATAGAATTTACATACAGCCTATGAGAACTGCTAGATTTGAATAAGGCATTACCTTCTTATGCTAATTTCTATAATCCCTTCTTCCTGCCATCCCTGCAGACCCCTTTTCTGCCTGGTCACTGGTATTGCTTAACATCCTGTCCCTGGACTGGCATCCCTTCCCATATCAAAAGTGACCGTCATTTCTACTTCACTCACTGGCCCAATGTTCTCTGAACCTATTGCTAAACAATCATATTTATAAGGTTTCCCTGGATCACCTTCCCCAACATCAGGGGGTTCAGAGCTCCCTGCCACGCCCGGGCCGGGTGTTGCTGCTCGGGCTGGGAGCCAGGGCTGCAGTGAAGAGGGGAAAAGCTGCTTCATCTCATTCTGCTCAAAACCTGGGGCAGCCCTGCCACTCGAGCACCTGAGGGAGGAGAAAGGCTCAGAGCTGTGTCTCCTGATGCATCTTAGGGACATCAGACCACGTTAAAAGCTGACTGAGGGGACATTTGTCTTCTGCATCACGTCCATGTCACCATTTAGCACTCAAAGTTATGAAAATTCCAAGTTCCCAGGGAGCTGATGCTTCCCAGAAAAGTCCAGCTCACAGCCAACCTGTGGTGTGGCTGGAGCTGAACTTAGGGAAGAATCGTTTGGAGAGGAGCTGTTGGAAAGCTGCTCTTGGAGAAGGAGTTTGCTGACAGAGAAATTGGGAGTCCAGAGTTTGGTAAATATTAAAAAAAGATAATAAAAGTCTGAGCCATGTTCACAAATGAATAAAATTAAGCTACTGGCATTATTTCCAGGAGTCTCAAGGGGACTCACATGGAAAACTGCTATGAAAAGTTTATAAATGGTGGCATCAATTATTAATTTTATTAAAACCTGTGCCCGCAGAGCAGCACTCAGGAGCTGCTGCAGGGTTTGCAGGCAGGGCTGGGAGCAACCTGCTCCAGTGGAAGGTACCCGTGATGGGGGCTGATCTTCAAGGACCCTTCCAAGCCAAAGCATCCCAGGGTTCTGGGATTCCAGGAACCAGCCAGCAGAGGAGCCAAGCACAGGGGAAGCCAGCACTTTTTGCCATGGCCCTGCAGTTTGCCACACGTGGGATATCGACGGATGAGCAGCGACTCGTTGGGATGCTGTGACTTGTCCTTGTGCCCTGGGGCTCCAAAACCATCCCTTTGGGCCCTGGGAGCAGAGGAAGGTGTGGCTGCTGTGGGCTCCATGCCCACCTTGGTGTGGTTTGGGGCTGCAGGGCTGATGGAGCCTCCTGTTGTGCTGTGATTTGTCACCTGCAGCCGGGGTTGTGTCACCCCAAGTGCTGTGACAGCGTGGGCAGTGTGAGGCTGGCTCTGCCTCCTGCTCTGGGCAGCTTTGGGCACCACAAAATAAGTGGATATCGAGGTATTGCTGTCCAAAGAAAGGGTTGTGCAGGGGGTGAAAGGCCAGCCTGGAGTGCAGCCTCCTGTGCCCATCCCGATTTATCCCCCAGAGTGGCAGGACGTGGAATTGGGGTCCAGGCTCTGACTCTCAGTTCTGCCAGTCTGAGGTGCAGCTTCTCCAGCTCTGACATCAGCCCTGAGATCAGCCCAGCTGGTGCTTGGATGGCTGGTGACTCAGAGGTGTGAGTGAGAACACTCTGCAGCAGGCTCCTCTGATGGGAACACTCCCTCTTTCACACGCCGCCGAGGTGACTCTTTAAAAAAAAAAATTAAAATCTAAAGGAGCAGAATGTGAGCAACGGCTGAGGAATTTATTTGCCCGTGTGCTTCCTACCTCTCTCTCACACCTCAATTCTCCTGCAGCTTTGTGGTGCGGATCTGGGTGGAGTGGAGGGAATAAAGGTCATTTTCTTCATGGGAATCTGTGGGTGGGTTTTCACGTGGGGTGGCTGCACTCACCACTTTGCTCAGTGAGGGGGGATGGCAAGAAAAACAAAGCAGGTGAATGTTTCTGTAGCAGCATCTGCTCAGAGGAAAAGGTTGTGGAGATCTTAGCTAAATGTTCCTGGACATGGAACTGGACTTCAGAGAGAAATTGTGATGGGATCAAGGGAGAACACGGCAAAAGAGGAGTGGGGTGATGGAGAGAGCCTGGGAAAGGATGTCCCTGGAAAAACACTGCCTGTGGCACCTCATCAGGTGCCTCAGCCCTGGTTAAAAAACCAGCTCCAAAAGGGAGTTTGGGCTCCTGATGTCCCCCAAGAGAGCTTGGGTGTGTCTGGTGCCCAGACTGGCATCAAATTCATATTGATGCAAATCCCTGCAGCAGTGACATCTCTTTGCCAGCTGCCAGGGTGAAATTCTTGTATTCTGAAGTCCTCACCTGGGAAACATCAAAAGCAAGAGCAAGGACTCTCCAAGCTAAATCCAGCCTGGCAGAAAGCAGTGCTGGTGTGAGCACAGAGGAAAAGGCTGTGCATTGGTATCTGGGTGGAGCTGGGTTTGGGGATTAGCTGAGATCAGCTCCAGCGAGAGATTCCAGGGCAGCAGGAGCTGATTCTGTGACTGGGACCTGTGAGAACCAGCTGGGAGTGGCTCAGGCAGGCAGGATCCCTTTGGAAAACATCACACTTCACTTCCCTGCAGCGCTGTGCTAAAGGCTGAAAGCAAAACTGTCCAGCTGAGGTGGCAGCCCCAGGCACCCAGGACATCCCTGGCTGGCATCAACCAGAACAACAGCTCTCATTTTTTACCCAAAACAGCAGGGGAATGGTCTTGGGAGCACCTGTGATGTCTTTATCCAAGGCTGTGGGACAGCACAACAGCCTGGAGAAGAGGAGGCTCAGGGGGGACCGTGTGGCTCTGCACAACTCCCTGACAGGAGGGGACAGCCGGGGGGTCGGGCTCTGCTCCCAGGGAACAGGGACAGGAGCAGAGGGAACGGCCTCAGGCTGGGCCAGGGCAGGCTCAGGTTGGACAGCAGCAGGAATTTCCCCATGGAAAGGGTGCTCAGGCCTTGGAAGTGCCCAGGGAGGTTTGGATCCCCATCCCTGGAGTGTCCCAGGACGGGCTGGAGGTGGCACTCAGTGCTCTGGGCTGGGGACAAGGTGGGCATGGGGCACAGCTGGGACTGGATGGGCTTGGAGGTCTTTTCCAACCAAAATGATTCTGGAATTCTGGCAAGTGCCACTTTTGGATGTCACTGAGCCAGTGCTGACAGTGGGATAAGAGAGCAGGCACTGGAAGGTTCTGTAGGACCTCAGACACCAGGGAGAAGAAGGCCAGAGAAACAAAATAATTGGAAGTAAATGGAAATAAATAGGAGGGCTCAAGCTGCTGACACGTGAAGGGAAGTGGCACAAATGAGGCAGTGACTAATAGGACACTGCAAACAGAAGGAGGGTCACACACCAACAAGGAAAGGAAAGCAATTAGGGGGATCGTTAAGAGAAATGGAATGACTAATTGAAGGAAAGTGTCAGCTGAATGTCAGGAAATAATTCCTAAGTGGGAGCAGCTCAAGGCTGTGGAACAAGCTCGAAATGAGATTTCCTGAGCTGTTCAACCCTGAGTCAAAACTCAGAATCCACCACTGACCTGGCAAAAGCCCAGGCCTGAGCTGGGTCCACCGGAGCCTCTGCTCTTGTCACAGCTGTTTTAAAAACAAAAATGATGTCAAAGCCCATAAAACACAGCTAAATTTCCACTCAGCCTTCGCCACAGGAATCCTTCATTCCCTGAAACTCCCAGTCAGGCGCAGCCCTTGGGTTCCATAAAACAGCCATGGAAAGATCTCCAACACTGATTGAACGTGTTTGCCTCGAACCCTTTCTTCTCCTGAAGTTCACAAAAAGCCAAACAACCTCAAATCCTGATTTTATCTTTATTGTCCACCCTGGAAGGCACAGTCATTTTCTGATTGATTTACTCCTGTGGCCAGTGCCAGCTCCATCCCTGGAATTGCCTGTCTAGGAAGCTGCTGCCTACCTGGGATGGGTGCTCTGGTGTTTTCCAGCTGGGATGGGGCTGATTTCCACTTGCCATTCCTTTCTCAAAGCCCCCTGTGCCACGGGAACAGGAAAAGAGGTGAAGTCCCAACAAAACTGGTGGAATTCTGGGAATCACGGAATTGGTCATAAACTCCCAGCACAGGGAGTCTGTGTTGATCTGGAGTTTGATAGCAAGGGACAAACAGCACTTCCAGATCTTTGCTGCCATCCCTGATGATGAACACAGGACTGCTCTGAAAATCTGGGCTGCTTCCTGAAGTTTGCCAAGGGTTCCCACTGCCTCAGACCACACCGGCAGGGAAATTCCCTGCAAACTCAGCCCATCCTGGTTTTCCTTCCTCTCCTTGCTGTGGCACACACCTTTGTGTCCAAGGAGAACTGGAGGTGGCACTCAGTGCTCCGGGCTGGTGACGAGGTGGGGATGGGGCACAGCTCGGGCTGGATGACCCTGGAGATCTTTCCCAACCCCAACAATTCTGGGGCTCTGAAAGATTTCTCGTATTGTTTTGAGATCTTGGAGCGGGAAGCTTTCCTGGACGGAAATTCCTCCCCAGCCTGCTGAAAAGCCAGCTGCCTGTGGGGTGTTTGAATTCCTGTGGTGACCTGGGGCAGCGCTGCACAAGCTCACACACAGAGGTGTCACTGCAGGACTGATTCACACAACAATGCCGATTTCCCCACGCTGGGAATTGGGAATACAGCTCAGCAGTGAGGAGAGAGGCTCCCTGGGGAGGGTGAGCCAGGCGCAGGGCTTGGACAATTATCCAGGGACAATTGCCAGCACGCCCCGGTGACCTCTGCTCTGCTCATCTCAAGCCATAGCAAGAGGCAAGTAATGTTACACCCAGCACACAGATGTACAAGGCTGTGTGAGCTTTCAGTCAGGCTTTGAGAATCCTCTACAAGTCCATTTCTCACACCAGGACACAGCACAGCAGCCTGAGGGGTCCCTGGTCCTGGTGCCCTGGTCCTGATCCTACAGCTCCCAGAGGGGAGGGTCAAAATTCCACGTGGGCTGCAGGTGGCCTCTGAATTCCTGAGTGTCCCAGCATCCCTGGACTTGCAGTGAAGTTCAGGAGAAGGCTCAGCCTGTGCTGAGCTCTGATTTATTCCTCAGTTTTCACCTGGTTTCCCTCTGGAGAAGATAAAAGTGGTGATAGCAACACTCATCTGTGAGAACCACAAAACCCTTCAGCTGCTTTGCCTCGGTGCCTTCTCTAAAAATGAATTGAGGCCACAGTGATGAACCCACTTCACCAATCCTGGCCCCTGGCCAGAACCTCAAAATGTGGCTGCTCAGTTATTTGGGGCTTGGAATCCCCTCTCCTTTTCCATCCTGCTTCCCCAGCCAAAACAGAGTTTCAGGAGCAAGAGCAAGACCAAGTGAAGTGGGACAGCTCTGCCTGATCCTGTCATCCTCTGTTCCTGGGAGTGGCCTGACGTGATGCTTGCCCACAATATTTTACCCAAACTGTGGATCCCAGCTGCTGTTCATCCACTTCCCCAGGAGCCCCCTGGAGCACAGGGACAGTCCCTGCTCGGGGCCACACCAGGATGTGTCTGAAGTCCTTCAGCTGGAGTAGCAGAACAGGATTTTTATCAATGTAGGCGAGATGAGATTCTGTCCGAGATGTTCTAATAAAAACAAGAGCCTGCCCTGGGAACAACGAGCCTCGTGAGAGGTTTTTTTTCAGCTCATTCAGCACCCAGGAGCTGCAAACAGGGGGGTGCTGCTGCCGTGGGGGTGCTGACGCTGTTCACACCCTTCACACTCAGCACTGCAGGAGGTTCCTGATCCTTTAGGGATGGAGGTTTTGCTCAGAGATGAACTTCAGCACTGATGGACTCGGTAAATACCTCGTGGAACACGCAGCAGGGGCAGGATGTCAGTGAATAGTGAGGAAATGTGGATTTATTGTCTGCACTGACGCTCAGGGCACTGCAATCAAAATGTCTGCAATTTCTGCCTTGGTTCAGTCTTGGCAATGCCATTTTTTAAAATTTTATTTTATTTTATTTTATTATTTTATTTTATTTTATTTTATTATTTTATTTTATTTTATTTTATTATTTTATTTTATTTTATTTTATTATTTTATTTTATTTTATTTTATTGTTATTTTATTTTATTTTATTTCATTTTATTTTATTTTATTTTTTTCTCTGGGTTGAGAGAGGTCTAGTTAGGCAAATACTGCCTGTCCAGAACATCAGGGCTGATGGTGCAAACATCACCTGGGAGCTGCTCATGGCCTGATGAAATCCTCTGCCGTGGCTTCCTGTGTTGGAGCCAGTTCCAGGTGCTCAGGGATGGAGCAGCTCTGCAGGCAGGAAAGGCTGGGAGGGCTGGGATTGTTCACCTGGAGAGGAGAAGCTTTGGGGTGACCTCAGTGTGGCCTTGCAGGGCCTGCAGGAGCTCCAAGGAATAGGGATGGAGTTGGTGACGGGCAGAGAGGCTGAAGGCTCAGGAGTGGGGGCAGAGCAGTGGGGCCATCCCAGGCCTGCAGTGCCAGCGGGGTCACAGTGCTGGCCATGCTGAGCCTGTGGAGAGTGGGAAAACACCCAGGAAACGATGGGAATTGGCAGGTTTGGGCTGTGAATCCTGATGTTTGTGTTGGGGGACTCCAGGGCTGGTCATGAAGATCAGCTTGAGTGTGTCAGCACACTCGTGGTGACATGGCCTTGCCATCATTTAACGCCAACACGCACAAATGTCGTTTTCTAATTCTAATGAACGGGTTCTAATTCAGATCTAATCCAAAAAACTCTGCCAGGAGGAATTAGATTCGCATGGACTTTCTGCTCATTCTCCTTTCAGTGCCAAAACCCACTGGATATTGCCCAAACCCATCTGAAATTTAAAAAAAAAGTTTCAAAAATTCTGCTTCATCACTGCGTTACTTGGACTCCAGGATCTGCAGAAGGTTCTGCTTTAAAGATGTGCAGGAATTTCTCCCTGGCTTTTCCAAAGCACTTCATCCACAAGTGGGAACGTGGCAGCGAAGTGTCCTGGTGCCGTTCCAGCTGTGACCCCACTCTTCAACAATCCACTCCCAATCCCAACCCATCCCCCTGACGCAGTTTTCCCACCTGCACGGGGTGTTGATGAGGCAGGAGGCCGGGATGATGAATTGCTGGAGGTTTCCCTGTGGGATCAGATGGATTCCTGACGCCAGCAGGCTGTGGAAAAACCTGGAATCCCACAAAGCACGGCCAGACCCCGCTGGCCTGCTCTGAGAGCAGCAAACAAACACAAATGCCCGGGATAATGCCTGGAAAAGCTTTACCCTGGGCACGGAGCTGTGCTCCTGCTCTTTTCCTGCCGGGATTGGAGCCGAGCCCAGCTGGCAGCGCTTCCCTGCCTGGTTCAGAGCTTCAAAGGCTGCTGGTATTTCCTTTGAGTCATCCGGGTGAAATGGCTGATAAGGCTCAGGGAGGTGTCAGAGCCTCTCTGTGCCTGCCTGGAGCTGCAGAGCCCTCCAGGGACATTCCAGGGCTGGATTTGGGCTCTCCTGGGTACAAACTGTGTTGGCTCCTGGCAGGAAAAGCCCCCTGGAAAAGGACAAGCCAACAGGAACCCCTTGAAGAACAGATTTCACGCCGTGGATGAGGGTTAGGATGCTCCAACCCCCATACCCCAAAGTTTTGTAAACTTTCTCAAGTCCCTCTGTGATGTTTCCCGGTTCCAGACCAGGTCTGATGCACATTTCTGATCCTCTGAAGGTTTGGGAGCACTTAAAGGATTTTTTAAGACAATTTCGTTGTCCCTGTCTGAACAAGTCAAAGTGAGTGTACAAAACACGGATAGACTTGAGAGTTGCATCCCTGTGCCTGGCTGTGCTCTGCTTCTGGTGGAATTCCATCACTTTTTCAGCAGGAAGCACGCTGGGTGCTCTGATTAATGGAGCAGGGATGGAGCCAGGCCTTTGCATTTCAGGGTTTGTCCAGAGGGACCCAGGGAAGCTGGAGGAGTGACAGCTTCCACAGGGATCGTGCAGAAAGCTGGATGGGGCCATTTCCATCACTCACTTCCAACTTCCCCTGTGATTCCCTGAGGTTCCTCCAAGACAAACCAACCCCTCTTTGCGAGGCTTTCCCCATCCTCCCTCTGACACCAGAACTCTTCAGGGGAGACAAATTCCCTGCAGCTGTTTGCAGCAACTGCTGCTGATGACTCTCCTGCTGCTGCTTGCTTCCACACGACTCCAAGGTGCCAGGAGATCCCTCCTGTCCCATCCAGTTGGCTTCGCTCTGGATCAAGTTGGAGAAAATAAATGGAAACCCCAGCAAAGCTCTCATGTGCTGCTGAGGGAGCTCTGCTTGTCATTAAAGGGCAACTGCTGCTGAATGCCAGAGTTTTATTTCCTGGGAAACCAAGTGAACCGACAGGGCAGAGCTGCAGCTGGAGGAGGTTGGAACATCCTCACTGCTCCAGGTCCTGTGGCAGTGGGGGAAAACCTTTCAGAGCACACAGAGAGAACCTGGGAAATGGGAATTGCTCTGCCACTGATTTCCTGCGTGTCCCTGGGCATAATCATCCCATATTTCCTCTTCTCTTGGATTAAAAAAATTGTATTGATTCTGTCCCTCTGCTTCTGCAGGGAGCAGTGAGGACCTTGAGAGTTTTTTGGTCTTCTAAGTCCTGTAGATGGATAGAAATTTAAATTCATGTGTCAGAATCCGAACCTGGTGCCAAGCAAAGGGACGGAGCTGGGAGAGGTCATCACAAAATTATGTCTCACTCTGGATTGTGCCAGAAATTCCCTTTGGCCTTCTCTCCGTGGCGAGAGGCCCTGTTTACGTCAGAAAGGATCTTCAGCCTTTCTGCACCAGGCTGGGGAGCTCAGAAAAACCCTGGGATGAGGCTGATGCTGTCCAGGGTCTCGGCCAAATGTGCTGTACAAACCCCGGAGCTTCCCGCACGTTCCAAGCGCCTCCAGATGAACTGAAGATGTTCAGGATGGAGGAGACGTGGAAAAAGGGGAATAAACCACGGGTGATGTCCTGTAACGTGAGTGGGACATCCATCCTGCACGAGGAGTTCCCAATTCCATTCATATTCCCAGGTGGCACCACCAGATGGGAGAGGAGAAGACTTCCAGAAGGTCCTTGTGGTTTCAGCTTTAATAACCCCGATCCCCATCCCCACCTTCCTTAATTTATTTTTTCATTGTTTTTTTTATCATCTGAAATGTTACCAAGTCTTGTCTTCTTCTGATCAGCCTTCAGTTGGAAGGAAAAAGGAGAATTCCAGAAAACACCTTCCAGCAGAAAGAGGGGACATAAAGAAAGATGTCAGGGAGGTTTTGATTCAGTTGGCCAAACTTTTACCTCCATGGGCAGTGTGGAAAATTTTCCCAGGTGTTCTGCACACCTGGAACAGGAGGAAAAGTCTTTTTTTCTGTGTATTTTTTTTTTCCACAGAGTTGCTCCCATCTCCTTTAAATTAAGTTTTGGACAGAGGAGGTCAGCACTAAACTCTTTATGTATTTGTCAGTCTTATCATAACCAGGAATCAGTAAATGCCTTCTAAATCTTGCCTTTATATAGAAAACAAAGCTATTTTTCCATATAGATTTATCTCATTGCTACAGTTTAAATTTTGTGTTTAAAGTCAGAAATCCCCAGTTTTTATGGATTTACCTTTCAGATTATGAAATATTCCTCCTGGCCCTTGGAAACCCATTGATTTTGCTTTTCTTGTGGCAAACAGGAGAGAAGAGATATCACCCCTACCATAACTGAGTTTTTGGGGTTTTTTTTCCATTAAGTGCTTTGTCTCCTTAGGAAAAACAGAGACACATCCTAAAGGTCCTTTCCATGCATTTTTTAATGCATGATTTTCCTCATTACCTGTAGGTTCAGATCCCAGTTGGGATTTCCAGGATTTCTCTGAGCTACAACTCCGAAACGTTGCAGAATTTAAAATACAAGGAGCAATTTCTCCGTGCACTGAGCAGCCCTGAGCTCTCCCCAGTGCTCACAAATGCAAACTTTCCCTGGATGCAGGATGAGGATTTCCCTTCCTGGACACAGGATCTGGATTTTGTGTTGTTTTCCTGTTAGAACACTTTGGGATTCTGGACCTTCATTCCCTGCGTGGTCAGGTATGAAGACAATTCCCTGCTGGAGCACTGCCAGCTGATGGCCCAGTCATTCCTCAGGGCTGTGTATTCCATGAGGATGGAGTGCAGGATGGCAATCCAGGAGGATGAGCTGGGTTGTGACCCCACGGGGTTGTCCTGAGCACGGAGCCCAGCCCAGCCCCACTGGCACGGGGGATTTTGGGGATCCCTTGGAGGCTGGCTGGAAAGGCACCTGCTGCTGCTGCCTGGCAGGAAGCTGTCACAGGGGCTGAGAGGAATCACCTTTGCCAGGCTGGGGAACACAAGGTTCCTCCCCATGGAGTGTCAGGAACAGCAGCTCGGGACCAGGCAAACAGAAGTTTGAACGTCCTGTAATTCCAGGAGCTGCCTGGGCACTGACTAATTAATTATCAGGCAGCGCTGGCTTGTCAATATTGCAAAAATTCCCTCTAATTGCACATTGCTCCTTCCCTCTCGTTCCACCTTCTCCTCTGCCTGCATCCATGGGAACATTTATCCTCACCATTCCCTCTCTGTGAGCTCACACATCCCGTCCCAGTGTGCTGGAAAATGAACCTTTCATGTGAGAGGCACAAATTCTTTCCAAAGCAATAAGGAAAGAGCTGCTCCTCTCTTGGAAGCAGGTGAAAACATTTGTGCAGCAGCCAGTTCATTGCTTTCCCCTTTGTTTTTTCTACCTCATTAACGTGGTTTAAAGTTAATTACAGTGTTCCAGAGCCTGTTGTCAGCAAAGCTCTGACAGGGACTCAGTGCAGTCTCTGGTCCATTCTAAGGCGAATTTTCCCTTCTCTCCTGAAGCACTGCAGGGATATAAAAAAATCTTCTACAGTGCCTTCAAATTTTCCTTCCCACCAACAGTTCTGAGTCATGTCCAGGCACAGAGATTTTCCTTGGGGAACAGAGGAGGTTCATTAACAGCCACAGCAGCTCCTCCAGCCTGTGCTGCTCCACACCCCCAATCATCCCATTTGTCCCCTCAGATCCATCCCCTGCAGCTCTACAATCATAAAACAAATGTTCCCCCCCAGGTGGATTCCTGATTTTCTTCAACCTCCTGTCTTCTTCCAGGAAAGGCCCTTTAGGCTGCCCTTTTTTGTTCTCAGCTCTCCTGAACTACAGGAACAAAAGGAGGTTTTAATCAATATCTCCCAACTGCTCTGAGCCTGGAGCAAAGCGAGGTGCAGGCCCCAGGTGCAGAGGTGTGGTTTGTGAATTTGGGTGCAGGCAGGCACAGATTTGCTGACATTAAGGAATTAAAACGTGCAGAAGTGGACGAATGAACCAGGAAAGTGCAGAGCATTCAGGGAATCCCCTGCCTGGAAGGGAGAGCCCCAGGATTTTCCCTGTTCCTGTGCTGCAGAAAGGATGGCAGCGCTGCCTTCCAGGCCTTTCCCTGCCCTGTGCCTCTCCCAGCCCCCTGGCTGTGCATCCACAGCATCTCTGAGGTCACTGCTGGTGGCTCAGGAGCAGGAATGAGGGGATTAAAGGAACATTTCCTGGGAAAGGGATACCCAGGGGCACATGGCATGGGTCACAGGTCCCTCCTGCACCCCAGAGCTGTCCCTGTGCTCGTTGGAGGGCTCATAACCAAGCTCCTGCCCCAATCTGATGGTGTCTCACAGAGGGCTCCAGGCAGGAATATTTTGTTTCTTGCCCTCCCCTGTGGCACTGACAGGATTTGAATCCCTCGGCTCCAGGCCCTGCACAAATTTGGAAAGATTTTATCTCCAGAGAAACATCAAACAGCTGAGGGCCGGGTCTGTCAGGGCTGAGCCAGACGCTGGAATTCCTCCCCCCACAGCAAAATTCCTGTGAACTGGGGTCCCCCACATCTCCCACAAAAGCTGCTGACTTCATCTACAACGGCAACAACAACCCAGACCGTGAGGATTGGGTAATTAATGAGCTTGCAATCTTTGGGGGAAAGGAAAGCGTGGGTGACTTGGCTGCTGGTGACAGCGCTGGGGCCAGACCCACGACCTCCTGCCCCACTCCTGCTCTGAAGGAGGAGGTTGTTACCCTTGGCACCAGATTCTAGAGAGGTGCAGCCACTCCGAGCTCCTTCACCTGCTCCAAGAAACCATCCACGGCTGGGAACCCGAGCTGCCAGCAGGTAGAGGAGAGGGGTGCTGTTTATTTTAGTTTAGCCTATTTAAAGCCTTATAATCACTTTTCGTATGGCTGTATCCATAATTATTTGTTTTGGGCTTCGAGCAGGATTTTCCCTTTTAAAACTGCACCCACTTGAACTCAGCAGCTGCCTTAACTCATGCCATAGGAATGAGCTGAGATTTCCAGGGAAAGGGAAGGCAAACCTTCCTGTGAAATGTTTCTTACCAGGGTCTATCAGCTACAGCCACCCCGGGACTCTCCATCTGGACAGGGACAAGGCTCTTTTCCAGACCAAAATCTGGGATGCACTGCCTGACATCAGGCACTGGGTCTGTCCCACACCTCCCCATGCCTGTAAAATCCCAGCCTCTCACCTCAGCCAGGAGATTTAAGATTCAAGATTCACCTCAGGAAGCGATTTAAGATGCTGTGGAAACCAAAGGAGTGGGGTGCTGTCAAATGACAGAGTTCCTTCCCTTCAGTCACCTCTTGTTTTTGTGGGACAAAGCCAGGGGCTCCCATCAGTTTTTGTGCTGACAGCTCCTGCCCTGCCTTAGCCCAAGCTGTGTCACCCACAAGATGTGCCCTCATCCCCAAAGGGGACATTGTGTTGCTGTGATCTCGTCTCTTTCTTGCAGCAATGCAAGAGCAGTGTAAGAGGCAAAACCAAGGATCTGTGCAAATATCTGGTGAGAAACAAGGGGTGACAGACAGAAATTCCTGTTTCCTGTCCCTGTGTTGTCACACAGGGAGGTGCTGCTGCCGGACCACACCTGAGCCTCGAGATCCGAAGCAGCAGCTGGTAAAGAGACACAAACCTGCCCTGAGGGCCCTGGGGAGTCCCCAGGGTCCTGTCCCCACATTCTCCTGGCGAATCCTGCAGGAATGGGGCCACTGGAACGTGCAGGGAGGCACACAGCCCTGCCGGAGCACTGCACCCGCAGAGCTCACACATCCCGCTGGTTACATCCCAAATGCCACCGGGCTGACTCGGGAATTCATCCAAAACAGGGACAGCAGGGAGAACGGGGAGCTCAGGAGGTGAAAAACCAGGATAAAAGTGCTCCTGCTGGGCAGCAGGTGGGACAAAAGAGGTGGGACAAGGCCAGCCCAGCAGAGCAGCTCTCAGCTCTCACTGCACAAACCACACAGGACCCCGCCCAGGACTGGTTGGTTTGAAGGATGAAGTCGATTTGTTTGCATCTGCGTTTGTAAAATCCCCCCAAATCCTGTGCAATCCCGTGAAATTCCTGCCTGCTGCTCTCTGGCTGGGCAGCAGAGCTGCCAGGCACAGGCATGAGCTTTGAAGAGCCTCCAGCCCCTGACTCCAAGGGACCTGGCAGCGGTGGGGAGAAGAGCTCAGAGCGATTTTCAGGAGGATGGGAACCTCAGGGGAGAAGTCAGAAACCCCACGGATGAAACTGCAGCAGCCTGGAGGGAGGAATTCCTGGAGGAATTCCACCCCATGAGAGTTCAGTGGTGTTTCTGCCTTTCCCCCTCCTAAAACCCCACCCCAGACCCACATTTACACCCAGCCCTGCATTTGGGCACTGCAGCATCTCCCTCCTTGCTCCACCTGCTCCTCCAGGACACCTTTCCCAGCTTCCACCAGAGGGTTACACAAGAGATTATGAAACCAAACGGTTTTGACCTTTGAAGTGGGGAATCAATGGCTGGGCAGGGCTCAGCTCTCTGCAGGAATACTCAGCAGGCACAGCAGGAAGGGTTGCACGAATTTCTTTCATTCTGGGGAGAAGGCAGGGAGCCAGCACGGCGTTGTGCTCACCTCAAGCATTCAAACCTTCATTATTATCTTGGTTTACCTGGCCTGGCCTTCTGCCCTGCCCTGGGGAGCAGCTCAGCTGCAGGAGGGAAGCCAAGAGATATTTTTTTGGGGGGGGGGGAAACATTCCTAGTACTGGAAATGTAAGTGGAAAAAAGTTCTCTCAGGAATTTCTTGCGCTCAGAGATGGGCACAGGTGACTCTGAGAGAAAACTGCAGGCACGAGGGTTGGTTCCTGGAGAATTTCTCTTCTGCAGCAGCATCACCAGGGATGCAATCAAAAAGCCCTCAGACAGGCACAAGGATGGATTTTTAAGGCAAAAAGCTCAGCCTTTGATACTTTCTGGTGAACTGAGGGAGAAAATTCCCGTTCTCTGGGGAACGGGGAGGAATTCTGGAGGATACAAGGTTCTAAGAACGTTGAGTCTGTGCCTCCACGGAAAAGGTTAATAGTGGGAGTAGGAGAGGTAGGAATTGCAGGTTCTCTGGTCCTACTTGGAGCCATTTTTCATCCCAAATATTCTGCGGGGAGCAGGCGGAGGGGGCGAATTCGAGCTTGCCAGGGCTAATTTTAGCACGAGACAGCCTTACACCATTTCCCCCAGGGCTGGCAACATCCAGCAAAATCAAAATACAATCAAGCCCAGATCAAAACCGCCCAATTACCATCGTGCAGCAAATAAAAACACATTAGTCAGAGATGTAATCGGCCGTGCTGTTAAATCCCGGTACCACACAAAGCCCCGCTCCCAGATACCATCTCCGCGGTGGGTGCCGCACACAATAGCCCATCTAAATGCAATTACCGGCATTGTTTGAGGAGTTCAACACGGGTTGTTTGAGGAGTTAAACACGGGTTGTTTGAGGAGTTAAAGAGGGGTTGGTTAAGGGGTTGAACAGGGGTTGTTTAAGGAGTTAAACAGGGATTAAGGAGTTAAACATGGGTTGTTTAAGGAATTAAACGGGTTGTTTAAGGAATTAAACAGGGGTTGTTTAAGGAATTAAGCAGGGGTTGTTTCAGGAGTTAAACAGAGGTTGGTTAAGGAGTTAAACAGGGGTTAAGGAGTTAAACAGGGGTTGTTTAAGGAGTTTAAACAGGGGTTGTTTCAGGAGTTAAACAGGGGTTGTTTAAGGAGTTAAACAGGGGTTAAGGAGTTAAACAGGGGTTGTTTAAGGAGTTTAAACAGGGGTTGTTTCAGGAGTTAAACAGGGGTTGTTTAAGGAGTTAAACAGGGGTTAAGGAGTTAAACAGGGGTTGTTTAAGGAGTTTAAACAGGGGTTGTTTCAGGAGTTAAACAGGGGTTGTTTAAGGAGTTAAACAGGGGTTAAGGAGTTAAACAGGGGTTGTTTAAGGAGTTTAAACAGGGGTTGTTTCAGGAGTTAAACAGGGGTTGTTTAAGGAGTTAAACAGGGGTTAAGGAGTTAAACAGGGGTTGTTTAAGGAGTTTAAACAGGGGTTGTTTCAGGAGTTAAACAGGGGTTGTTTAAGGAGTTAAACAGAGGTTAAGGAGTTAAACAGGGGTTGGTTAAGGAGTTAAACAGGGGTTGGTTAAGGAGTAAAACAGAGGTTGGTTAAGGAGTCAAACAGGGGTTGTTTAAGGAGTCGAGCTAAACAGGGATTGTTTAACAAGTTAAATGGTTTGTCTGACATTCCAGAGGGGCTGAGGTGGGGAAAGAGCCCGGGTGGTGCCTTTGGCTCCCAAGGGCTGCTCTGCCTTCAGCGTCAGTTCCCGAATGAGAAAATGAGAGTGGAAGAGGAAAGGCGGGATGCGCTGCGGAATTCCCCCGGAGCACGGGAACGACCTGAGTGGGAATTCTGCCTGTTCACCTCAGCCAGACACCTTCGTGCTCCCCACCCTCCTCGCCACCAGGCTCGGCCCCCAATTAAGCAAATTAGTGGATGGTAGCCAATTAAACAGCTGTCTTTGCACGGTCTGGGGGTGGCCGCGTCCAGGATTCTGTGCGATGGTTTTTCTCAAACCCGGTCACTTTTTAAGGAGCCTCCGGTCCCCAAATCTTGCAGAATTCGGCCAGTGACTTTCTTTGGGGGCATCCATGCAATTCCACGCTCAGAGCAAAACCGCCGTGAGAATTCCCACTGGAACTGTCCAGTGTCTGTGTAAAACGGGATAGCTGGTGATACAGCCAGGCTGAGGCTTTACAAAGAATTCCAACAACCAACCTAAGCCACTTTTGAATTGTTTTTTTCTTTTTCCAGCAAGGCTTTTAGGGAAAGGAACCCTTTATGCTGTAGCCACAGAGGAACCCGAACTTTTTAGGACTTGTCTTGTGAAGTTGCTCCAAAAGAACTTACAGACACCAGTGAACGTACCCTTAATATGCCTGGAGAAATAAGGAATTGTTGATTGTGTTTCATTGAGGAAAACCAGAAAATCCTGGGCACAGTGCCTGCAAAGGTCCATGGGTCCAGGAGGAAAAGGTGAATGAACCAAATTAAACCCTCTTGGGTTCGCCCCAGATGAGGAACATCCCTGCAGCACCCACCGTGGCCATCCCACCCTGCAGCAATTCCTCCTCAATCCATCCCCTGGGAGCTGAGGCAAAGCTCAGCAGCCACTCAGCTATTTTGGGTTTGATACGAGGCAGATTTGATAAGAAAGCTCTCAGGAAAAACCAAATTTCCTCTTGGACTCCGCACATATTCCGGCACCCGGAGTTCCTTTTCCTATCAGCTCACGGAGCAGCCTTCTAAAATTAGGAGTGAGGTGGAGCTCTGTCCTCCCTGCACACAGGGACCTGTGTCCTCAGCTCCAGGACTCACCTTGGGGGCACAGCAGACCCTCCTGGATGGAGAGGGGGAGAGGGCAGAGCTCCCTGTGTTGTTTTCATGGAATTTCTCCTGTATCCATGGCCATCATTTATGGGAGTCAGAGCTTTACACCAGTGGAGGTGCCACATAATTTGCCTCCTGCTTAATGACACTGAGAATTGTCTGAGCAGCCCAGGACCCAGGGAGAAAGGCAGTGAAAAGGTTTTAAATCAGAGGGCACCTCCAATTCGGCCAAAATTCGGTGCATTTGTCTTGGCATCAGCCTCAGCCTCACTCCCTGAGTGTGCAACTCCAGCCCAGGCTCCTGGGAAGTTGTGGGTGCATTAAGGTGGCTCCACTGCAGCTGGCTGGTGTCCCCTCCGAGCTGCTGGGTGGGGTGATGGAGCAGAAATTCCACTCAAAACTTCCCCATGCGGGGCAAATTCCCCTTGTGCAGCCTCACAGCCTGCGAGGAAAGCAGCTCTGGGGACAGGACAAGGGAACACTGCTGGCACCACGGGCTCAGGGGTCACTGGCAGGGACAAGCCAAGAGGGAGGTGTGGGTTGGAGACAGCCATCTCCTGTGCCTGTGAAAACCCTGTTTAGTTGTGGGAAAAACGGCAAGGAGAAGAAAAAGGAGGTGATAAGCATCTTTTATCTGCGGCTCTTCCTGCGGTGCTCTCCCCGCGGTGCTCTCCCCCTTTTCCTCTGCTGCCCTCATGTTGTGTCTGTGTCACCTGGATTCACCAGCAGCGTTGATTTACGGACCAGCAGCTCAGTCTTTGGCCCAGAGACAATGAATCCCTGGTGCTCAGCTGTCCCAGCAGTGTCGTGTCCCACACAAGGTGCCTCACTTCTCACTGGGGTCATCGCTCCTGCCCAGCAGTTCCCTTTTCCCTGGGTCTGCTCTAGAACACAGCAACGGCTTCCCTGTGAGTGCAGGGACTGCAGAGGTTGAGAGCTGGATGTCCCACCCTGGATGTCCCACCCTGGATGTCCCACCCTGGGTGTCCCACCCTGGGTGTCCCACACTGGATGTCCCACCCTGGATGTCCCACACTGGATGTCCCACCCTGGGTGTCCCACCCTGGATGTCCCACACTGGATGTCCCACACTGGGTGTCCCACCTTGGATGTCCCACCCTGGATGTCCCACCCTGGGTGTCCCACCCTGGGTGTCCCACCCTGGATGTCCCACCCTGGATGTCCCACCCTGGATGTCCCACCCTGGGTGCCCCCCTCTGGATACCCTGCAGGTGCACGGGGAGGAGCAGAGCACCCTCCAGCCCTGCTGCACAAGGTCCTGCTTTGCTCACTTTCCCTTCCCACCTTCACTGCCCCCTCGGCTGGGATGAGGTGGGGACGGTGGCACCTGGGGGAGTTTTAGGGAAGCTCCAGGGTCGGGCAGGAGCTGTCCCAGGCACTTGACACCATCCTGCAGCCCCCAGAGTGGAGCAGAACCCCCTGCACTGCCCCTCGCCCTGCAGGGCACAGGGTGGGCACCCGCCCTGGGGGCAGAGGTGGCAGCATCACCCCCTTCCCACGGGGCAGGAGCGTCCCTTCCACTGCCCCTCCTGACACAGGTGAGTGCAAAGGGAACCCCGGGCTTCCCTCACTGCTCCTGGAGCAAGGAGACAGCCCAGAGCTCCCTCCTGGCCATGCAGGGAGCTCCAGAGAGAACCGAGCAAACAAAACCTCCATCACTCAAACCCTATTTGTGGTTGCACCGTTCTTCCCAAGGAGGGTAAAGGAGATTAACGGGGAGCTGCGAGTCAGGGGGGGCTCCCTCTCATGGCTTGGAGGGCAAGAGGGGAAAAGAAATGAGGAGCCAGGAGGCTGCACTCTGCTCCCCCCAAAAAAAACCTGCCCAGAGCACCCTGACCCTGCCAGGCTGCTCTGAAGCAGGAGCTTGAGGGAGCCTAAAGGATTGTGGAATGGGTTGGCTTGGAAGGAATTTCAAAGATAGAATTCCAACCCCTGCCATGGCAGGGACACCTTCCACTCTCCCAGGTTGCTCCAAGCCCTTTCCAACCTGGCCTTGGACACTGCCAGGGATCCAGGGGCAGCCACAGCTGCTCTGAGCACCCTCCCCACCCTCAGAGGGAAGGATTTCTTCCCAATATCCCACCTAAATCTACTCTCTGGCAGTTTGAAGCCATTCCCTGTATCCCATCTGTCCCATCTCTTGTAAACAGTGTCTCCCCACTTTCCTGTAGGTTCCCTCGGGTACTGCAAGGCTGCAGTTACATCCCCGGAGGAAGGCAGGGGTGACCCACAGAAAGAGCCCCTGCCCCTCCCGACAGCCACAGCTGGCACATCCCGAGGAACTGGGCAGCAGGAGGAGGGAAAGCAGAGTGAATCCCCTGAGAGCAGGCACTGCCAGGCTCAGGGGGAGCCCGCTGTGGCTCGGGATGGGCAGCAGGGCTGGTGTGAGCCCGCAGCCCGAGGAGGAGAGACCCCTCCCCACTCCCTGCTGCTGCCTCCTCACCCCCTCCCTGCAGCCACGCCACCTCCCTGCAAGGAACTCCACAAATTCCTCTGCCGCCAAACGCTGTTTGTGTTGAGGATTGTCTCTTCCAAGCTCTTGCCAAGAGTCTGATCTGGCCAGGCCACTTAATTCCAGGGTGTTTGTGATAAACATCTGGGCAGGCACGGTAGGGCCAGCATCCAGCTCCTCACAGCCCTCAGGAAAGTCCTCCATGCCCAAAAGCCTGGCTGTTTATTCCAATTATGTCAGTTGGGCTGCTAAAAGTGATTATTTCTCTCTCCCAGCCCTGCTTTCTCATTGATCCCACAGGCTGCTCTTCAAATGTCACTCAGCGAGGAGGGAGCACACATCCAATTATGAAAAGGGAAAAGATCAGCGTGATGACAAAGCACCAGGGCCAGTGGGGCAGGAAACAAATGAGATCTGTCTGGTTTGGACACCCTGCAAGTCCAAGGAACCCACAAGGAGGCGTTTTGGGGCTCTCCCCTCCAAAAAAATTCAAACTGAACTGTGTTCGCAACATCTCTGAGGTTTGGTGTTGTATTTGTTCCGGTATGAAGCCTTGAACCTGATGGAAGTCTAATAATTACTCAAAAGCCCAGGTAAAGTCATGCAAACCTCAAAAGCCAGTGAGACTTGGGGTGATGGAATTTATTATTTGATGTGAGGCAAATTCCTGCCTTTTTTTTTTTTTTTTTTTTTTGAACCTGTGGTCACTTGTCCAACTCACTGACTAGTCAGTGTAGTCAAAGACAAAAATCATCTCAAGCCCTGGGCCCACCCTGCCACACCTAAACGGTGAGCAAAGATTGCCAAAGAGGAAACCAAGGGAGAAAATCAAGGAGCAAAAATCAGCCTTGCCCTGCTTCCTCTGGCACAGCCTCGTAACCAAAGCCCAGGCTGAGATTTCTTTGGGCAGAGTACAACAAAGACAAAATATGGAGCTGTGAACTGGGCTGGCTGACCCCTGCACCCCAGATTTACAGAGCCCTGGAATCCCTCTGGAGAGGGATTGCCAGAGACAGGGGTGCTGTGGATAAAACACTTGTTGCAGGGCAGAGAATTCACCTTTGTCTCCCTCAGAGCAGGGGTTTCCCACCACATCCCAAATCTGCTCCTGCTCCTGCTCCTGCCAGGGCCCAGTGCTGTAGGATGAACATCTGTATGTTTTTTAGGATAGGGGACTGAATTCTTTTGGAATGCCTGGATTTGGTGTCAGATTACTCAGAAACAGCCCAGCAAACTCACCTGGTCACTACCTGACACCTCGAGTGCTTCCTCGAGCTGTCACATCAGCTCTTACCAAAAAAAGGGGGAACAGGGAGCTGAGGGTGAGGTGTAGCTCCCACAGTTTCTGCTTTTCCTTCTGGCTGTGCTCCTCACTCCCGCTACTGCACCTCCTCCACATCCCTGCTTTTCCAGGAGCTCTTGGATGTGTTTTCCCTGTGAGGTGAGCGCTGCTGGCCTGGGGCAGGGGGTCGGAGTGGATTTTGCCCCCAGTCGGTGTTCCCTGAGCCCCTGCGGGCCACAGCCCTGCCAGGGTGAGGTCTGTGAAAGCCTCGGTGCCACAAACGGAGCGCAGCAGGTCCCGGGTGTGTGTGCAGGGAGTGATGGCCCCGTTTATCTTATTTATCTTCGGGGCAGGGGAAGCTCCAGGGAATGAGCTGAGGTCATTAGCTGCTCCCAGCGCCCCTGCTTTCCCGGATGTCTGCGGTGGGAGGGGGTGACTCCTGGATCTCCTGCTCCTTGTCCCTTCCTTTTGAAACCTCTGAAGTGTGTGGATGCAGAGCTGGAGTGCGGGAAGAGCGGGGCAGCCGCGGGTCCGGGGAGGTCCCTGCCGGGACCGACACTTCACAGCACCGAAACTGCCCGTAATCTCGTTTCTTGGTTGCAGTACCTCATCTGCCCCTCTGGGTTAGACCACAAAACTTCCTCCCTTCTCTATAAATATCCCCAGCAGAGCCGGGACAGCCAGCGGGCTGTGGTGTGGGGACAGTGGGGCAAAGACAGCACAAAGTGGGCAACCCGGCCCTGGCACGCAGCCCTTGGCACCCCAGCCCTGCAGGAAAAAATGAGGCAGGATCATGAGGACGCATCAGAGCCCAAGAGCTGGTGAGTTTCAGATAAGATGCACCATTGTTAAGGGTTTGATTGCTGACAAAGGCAGGGGTCTGGCACTGCCTGTGCCACGGGAAGGCCACAGGGCTGCATCCAACCAGGGACCAACCTGCAGCAGCTGCAGGTGGCATTGGGGTAATCTGGGCAAAAACGATTCTTTATTTTCTCCTTTCTGTGGTACAGGGCAGTTTTAGAACCACAACTTTCATCTGTCACCTCTGGAAGCACCCAGGGCCAGCAGAGTGAGATGTGTCTCTGCGAGAGCAGTGTTGCTTCAGAGGGGTGGCAGAAATGAAACTCCAGAGGCAGCGTTATCTCCTGTCAGGCTAAAAGGAAGTTTTCGGGATTCCTTAGCCCTTATTCAGCGAATTTGTTTGTTTTGGATGGAAATGCTCGTGATGGTGTCTGGCTCTGAGCACATGCCTGGCTGCAGCGTGGCCGGCCACAGCGTCCAGCGGTCACTCCCTGCCTGGTCACTCCCTGCCTGGTCAGTGCTCCCGGGACAGTCAAGGGGTGTCTCTACCCTTGGCCAGCTCTGGGATTTCTGGGATTTTCACTTGGATGCGCCCCACAACTGGTGTGCAGCAACAGCACTGAGCTGGGGACTGACAGGGATGGGGACCTGGGTGACATCCTGTCACGAGGTGTCACCAACGACGACGGGGCTCCAGGAGCGCCAGAGTCCTCGGGATTTTCCTGGTGCTGTGCGTCCTGCTGACACCCAGACAGCACTCAGGGGACATAGGTGAGGTGGGGACACCTCCGGGCAGGGAGCGCGGGGACATTTGTGACACAGGCAGCGCACGTGTGGCACCGCGGGCAAGCGGGCACGGGGACACGGCAGCGCCCGGAGCAGACGGGGTCACCCCGGGGCGGGGGACAAGAGAACACCGTGAGTGAGGGGAGCACGGGCGGAGCAGGGGGAGCCCGCGCACACGGCGGGGATGCGGGGCGGGGACGCGCGTGGGGCAGGCGGGGGTGGCCGCGGGGAGCGGG
>WAAE01021856.1:50793-134373 GCA_013400495.1 Nicator chloris
GGGGAGCGGGGGGGCCGGGGCGCGGTGCCGGCTGCCATTGGCTGCGGCGGGCTGATGTCACGGGCTGCTGTCACTTAAAAGCTCCGCGGCGCCTAACGGGCTGGGACACGGGCTGGGACACGGGCTGGGACACTGCCGGGACACTGCCGGGACACGGCCGGGACGGGAGCGGAGCGGTGCCAGGTGCCCCAGCGGAGCGGCCCCGCACCTGTCCCGCACCTGTCCCGCACCTGTCCCGTATGCGCGGCTCCCGGGCTGCCGAGCCCTGAGCAGAGCCGAGCCCTCCCCCGCCGCCCCGGGGCTGTCGCCGGGCCATGGCCGCGGCGGGGACGGAGCTGCCCGGCGGCAACGCCAGCGCCAACCAGAGCGCCGCCGACGCCACGGTGTCGCGGGACGTGTGGGTGGTGGGCATGGGCATCCTGATGTCGGTGATCGTGCTGGCCATCGTCTTCGGCAACGTGCTGGTGATCACGGCCATCGCCCGCTTCCAGCGCCTGCAGACCGTCACCAACTACTTCATCACCTCGCTGGCCTGTGCCGACCTGGTCATGGGGCTGGCCGTGGTGCCCTTCGGCGCCTGCCACATCATCATGGAGATGTGGAAGTTTGGGAACTTCTGGTGCGAGTTCTGGACCTCTCTGGACGTGCTGTGCGTCACGGCCAGCATCGAGACCCTGTGCGTCATCGCCGTGGACCGGTACTTGGCCATCACCTCCCCGTTCAAGTACCAGAGCCTGCTGACCAAGGGCAAGGCGCGCGTGGTCGTCCTGGTGGTGTGGGTGGTGTCGGGCCTGACCTCCTTCCTGCCCATCCAGATGCACTGGTACCGGGCAGAGCACGAGGACGCCGTCCGCTGCTACGAGAACGAGATGTGCTGTGACTTCTTCACCAACCAAGCCTACGCCATCGCCTCCTCCATCATCTCCTTCTACCTGCCCCTCGTCGTCATGGTCTTCGTGTACGCCAGGGTCTTCCAGGTGGCCAAGAAGCAGCTGCGGAAGATAGACAGGAGCGAGGGGAGGTTTCACACCCAGAACAAGGAGCAGGAGCAGAAAGGGGGAGCCGGGCACCGCCGCTCCTCCAAGTTCTTCTTGAAGGAGCACAAGGCCCTCAAAACCCTGGGCATCATCATGGGCACCTTCACGCTGTGCTGGCTGCCCTTCTTCATCGTCAACATCGTGCACGTCATCCAGGACAACATCATTCCCAAGTACGTGTACATCCTCCTGAACTGGCTGGGCTACATCAACTCTGCCTTCAACCCCCTGATCTACTGCCGGAGCCCCGACTTCAGGTACGCCTTCCAGGAGCTGCTGTGCCTGCGCAGGTCCGCCCTGAAGATGTACGCCAACGGCTACTCCAACAGCAACGGCAGGAGCGACTACAACGAGGACGACAACGGCTACCCCCTGGGCTCGGATAAAACCTGCGACTTGCTCTGCGAGGAGGGCTCCTTCCCTCGCCCCGAGGGCTTTTTGCACGGCAAAGGTACTGCGCCCGGCGGGGAGGGGGCGGGGGGCTCTGGCGTGGCACGCGGGGGTTGCGCGGAGGAGCCTTTCCAAGGAAAATCAACCTCCTTTAATAACAATAGCGATTCCTTTTTAGAGAGCGCCTAAAACCTACCGGCTGTAAGAAACCCCAAAGCAAACTCCGCAAAGCGGGGCTGGCCCCTGGCAGGGCGGAGGGGCTGCTGGCAGCCCCCCCTGGTTTGGGGCGCCACCCGGGGGTCCCTCAGCGGGCTGGGGGATGCGAGGCTGTGCAGAATGCTCGTCCCCCCAGGGATTTTCTGGCCGTGGCCGGGATTGAACTGGCCTGGGACTGAACAACCGCATGACCTTGCTGGGAGCTGGAGCGGGGCTGGACCCCCCTGCACTGATGGGACTGCTCCCGGTGCCCTTCTCACAACCCCACTGGGGGCTGTGGGAGCCCTCCAGGCCAGGAGGGCACCTGGGGCAGGGGTGACAGGATTGTCCGGCTCGGGGCATTTCGCGGAGATTGCAAAAACCCTGAATTCGATCTGCGACAAAGCGGCGGGGGAGGGATGCAGGGAGCGGGGCTGAGCGCGGCTCGGCGCTGCCGGCACTGGGACAGCTTGGTCGCCGCCCAGAAACTGCGAATGCTCTCTGGGGTTTTGCTTTGCCAAGTGCTACAGGACTTTCTGCAGAAAAAGAAAAAAGAAATTTAAAAAAAGGGAATAGAAATAAACGGAGCGTTCGCCTAGAATGTGAGCCTGTGACTGTGGGACTCAGGAATGTGGCACTGGGAAGTCGGGTGACACGCGGCTACAATCACAGCCCAGCGCTTTGCGCCCGACCAAAAGCTTGTAAAGCGCTCGGTTTGTTTAACTCCGAGGCTCAGATGACAGCGAGCCCGGGGAGCTGGGAGGGGACGAGCTTTGGATTTTCCGTGGCACCTCGGAAGCGCCGCTCCGGCCGCGGGACGGCTGCAGGAACCTTGGGTTGGCTGTGGAGGGGGTTTTGCCCCGTGTGCCAGGCTCTGCCAGGTCCCCGGGCAGGGTGGGCTGCGGGGCAGGACAGGACAGGACAGGACAGGGCAGGGCAGGGCAGGACAGGACAGGACAGGATAGGACAGGACACGACAGGACAGGACACGACAGGACAGTCCCTGGCTGGAGGGGAGCAGCGATTTGGGCTGGGGGAGCACCCCGGTGTGACACGCTGGACGGGAGGGTGTGCAAGTGCGGGGTTCTGTTCAGGAATACTCGGGAAAAGTGCAGGAAAAGCTGCTCCCGGGACCTCTCGGCGGTGTCCCGGGGGATGCTCGGGGGATGCTCGGAGGTGCGGAGCCCCCGCACCACGGGGGTGTCGGTGGCGTTGTCGGGTCGCGCCGTGGTCAGTTTGGGGGTGTGGGGGTCGCTGGGTGCTCGGGAGACCTGGGTGGGTGGCGAGTGACCAGCCCGGGGCTGAGTCCCGGTGCAGGAGGAGGCAGAGGGGCTTTGGGACAGCGCCGTGCCCCGTCCCGGAGGAGCCGGAGCTGCGATGGGGGTGGAGCGGGGTTTCTGGTTACCGACACCCCCTGGCAGTCCCCGTGTGGCCTGGGCTGCTCTCAGGACTGGCCCGGAGCGCTGGTGCCGCCAGGGCTAGAGGGGAATCCCCCCGGATGGGCAGGGAGCACGGAGGGTGTCATTGCGGCTGCGAGGCGTGGGGACAAACTCCTCGAGCTGTCACACCCCTCGGGGTAAAACCCAGGCCTCTGGGAACTCCTGCTGCTCTTTTTTTTCTTCCCCAAAGTGGTCCTGATCCTGCTTGAGAAGGACAAGCAGCTCTAAGAGCCCTCTCCTCCTCTCACCTGTGACTGACTCGGCTCCTCCTGTCACCTTGGCGGCTCAGCCCTGTCACCTTGGCGGCTCAGCCCTGTCACCTTGGCGGCTCAGCCCTGCAGCAGGGGCAGGGAAAGCGGCTGGAGCCCTTCCCTCAGCCTCACCTGCTGCCCTGGCAGGGGTGCCAGCAGCGCCCCAGCTCCGCGGGCTGTGCGGCAAAGGAAGGGTGTGGTGACACGGTGACACCGAGTGGCGTGAGAGGCCGCAGGGCAGCCCCTGAGATAAACATTAACAGGCTGCGGAGCAGGGGACAGCGGGGCAGGAGGGGGCTGGCAGTCAGCTGCTGTTTGCTTCGTGTGGCACAAGCTCCCAGAGGGGTGAGAGTCTGCGGGGTGGCGTGGAGTTGGTGTAGGTGCACACTCGGTGTAAGTGCACACTCGGTGTAGGAACACACAGAATGTAGGAACACACTCGGTGCAGGTGCACACTCGGTGCAGGTGCACAATGTAGATGCACACTCGGTGTAGGAACACACAGAATGTAGGAAGACCCTCGGTGTAGGTGCACACTCAGTACAGGTGCACACAGTGTAGGAGCACACAGTGTAGGAAGACACTTAGTACAGGAACACAGTGCAGGTGCACACGGTGTAGGAACATACTCAGTGTAGGTGCACACTCGGTGTAAGAACACAGTGTAGGTGCACATGGTGTAGGAGCACACTCGGTGTAGGTGCACACTCAGTGCAGGTGCACATGGTGTAGGAACACACTCGGTGTAGGTGCACACTCAGTGCAGGTGCACACTTGGTGCAGGTCCACATGGTGTAGGAGCACACTCGGTGTAGGTGCACACTCAGTGCAGGTGCACACTTGGTGCAGGTGCACATGGTGTAGGAACACACTCAGTGTAGGTGCACACTCAGTGCAGGTGCACACTCAGTGCAGGGGCACACTCGGTGCAGGTGCACACGGTGTAGGTACTCACTCTGGAGCTGCAGATGCAATTTAGCTCAGCGCAGGCTGGGATTATTAAACAGCATTCAGGGGAAATGAGAATTGCCCTCTTGATTGCAGAGATCGATATCTCCTGTGTTTTCCATCTCCTGCGTTTTGGCTCTTGCCCGTCACGTCTATTCTGCAATGCCCAGGGCACTGTGGGTTTGAGGGCACAGAGGGATGGGGTGTCCCACAGTGATGGGGGTCAGGCCAGCCCCCAAATTCTCAGCAGTGTGAGGCAGGACCCCCTGGCACAGAGAATTCCCATGTCCACGTTGTTGTTGTGGTTTATATTTTCAGTATGATTAATCATGTGCATTTCAGTAGCACTTGTGGGGCAGGATTTGTTGTCCAAATAATTGTTCTCTTCTTTTGGCTTCCTCTTCTTACTTCAAATATTGTGGCTGTGGGTAGCCAAAGCTGAGAGATGAGAAAGTGGTGATTTGCAGAACCACTCCAGCGTCCAGAGCCCGTGGATGTGGAAGGGACAGGGAATTTTGGGCTGTTTGCACTGGACAAATGACCTCGGTACTGCAAAGCTCAGCTGCACTGTCAGGAAACCTCAAGCTTGCAATGGAGCCTGGGTGTTGAAGAGCTGATGTCTTTCCTCTAAGGCAACATAAGTAAAACTAGTGAAATATAAACTGTGCAGTTCTGGGGGCAGCTGGAATCAAAAGAGAGAAATATCGGAGGAGAAACATTATGGCACCACCAAAGCCAAGCCTTTCCATGATTGGAAAGAAAAAGCTTTGTCCTGTTAAAATACTTTATATTAAAAAGCTTTATAGACACATTAAAAAATGGAGCATTGAAGTCAGGAGCCGCTGTTTAAATTGGATTTTAGGATTTTGCACTGGCAGAGCTGGCTCAGGTTAAACACATCTGATAAAACACAGGGTGCTGACTTCATTCGAGGGAAATGAGTGACAAATATGAAATTCTTCCTGCAAACAGAGCAGGCTAAAGCAAATGCTGTGCTGCTGGCTTGTACCTCGTGCCAGTGCCACAGGGGTGGGGACGCAGAGGGGACACAACCCCCAGGTGTTGGTGTGCAGCCAGCTGGAGCTTGGCCCTACATTCACTGCTTTAACCACTCTGGCCAAACAGATTGTTTTTGTTTTTAAAGTCTTGGTGGAGTGAGCGTCACAAACACAGCTTGGGTGTTGTCACAAAATACTGCCCTCGCTGTGGCACCTGCCTGGGCTTTGGGCAGCTGCAGATTCCACCTCAGGGCTGTCTTTGCTTCATCCCCCAGAGCAGAAAGCTGCTGGGTCACACCAATCCTTTGCCTCTTGAGACATTCCTGGGCAGCTTGGGCTGTCTGGTTCCAGGGCTGGAAATGCTGCTCGCTGTGGCGCTGGGAGATGTGGAAGGGAACAGAGGGAAAAGGGTCTGGGTGCAGATCCCCACCTGGAAGCGTGGCTCGGGGGCTTTTTTAGGACTGGCTGTTCCCACAGCGCCTCATTTCCCAAACTGCTCAGCAATTCCTGCAGTGCAGCACTGCCCACAGGTGCATCTTGCCCTGTCCTGGCCTGTCAGGGCTGTGCCTGCCCCAGCCTTACCTGTGGAACTGCACCCCACCCTGGGGTTCAGGGGAAGGTGAGGGCCCAGCAGGGCAGAGAGGGAGGGCAGAGATTTCAGCTCCTAAACGCCCCCAAATGTTCCAGAATGGGCCAGGGATTAGGAGTGTGGAAAGGAGAGCCCGCAGAGGGAGGGGATGTGTGAGCAGCACACGGCTCTGCCCCCTCACAGCTGCTGGGCTTTGCAGAGCCCAGCTCTTTGCAGAGCTTATTTCAGGGTTTATCTACTATTAGGGCTGTGTTAGTGCCACCCCAGGAGGGCACTGCCAGGCAGCCTCCACTTGACCCATCTCCTGCCCTTCTGGTGTAGAATCACAGACCCTTTCAGGCTGGAAAAGGCCTTGAAGGTCAAGTCCAACATTAACCCAGCATTCCCATTGATCCAGATCCCTCTGGGACCTGTCCTACCCTCCAGCAAGTCAACATTCCCCTCCAATTTAATGTCATGAGGATGTACTCAATCCCCTCATCCATATCACTGATAAAGATATCAAATGAGAACTGGCCCCAAAACTGAGCCCTTGGGGACACCTCTGGTGACCAGCCAGCCACCAGCTGGATTTATTCCATTCTCCATTCTCTGGGATTTTAATCCAGTCAGGTTTATTCCAGTGAAGAATGGATCCGTCCAAGTTAAAGGAATTCAGTTTCTCCAGGAGAATGCTGTGGGAAATGGTGTCAAAGCTTAATAAAGTCCAGGTAGGCATCATCCACAGCCTGTTCCTCATCCGTGGAGTGGTCATCCTGTCACAGGAGATCAGGGCCCTGCTTTCCAGCTCAGAGGGTACAACTGGTTTTACTATTAAAGACGGAGACCAAGGAGGCACAGAGTACCTCAGCCTCTCCCTCATCCTTTGTGTTTCCCCTGTAAAGGATGGAGATTCTCCTTAGCCATCCTTCTCTTGCTGATGTATTTATAGGAGGATTTTTAACTGTCTTTTCTAGCAGCAGATTAAATCCTAGTTGGGCTTTGCTCCCTCTAACTTTTCTCCCTGCATCTCCCTGCACCCTTGTTGTCCCGAGTCTCCTGCCCCTTTTCCAAAGGTTTTAGACTCTCCATTTCTCCCTGAATCCCAGACAAAACTCTCTGCCCTGCCAGCCTTGTTTCCTCCCCTGCTGGCTCCTCCAGCCCACGGGCACCGGCTGCTCCTGCACCTTTAATCCCATCTCCTGCTGCCGGGAGTCTCAAACGCCACAGACTGGGGCCAGGGCTTTGCCCCTCCCTTTGCCAGCCCTCTGCCTCCCGCTGTTTATTTTCCCTGGGTGATGAATGCACTTCCCAAGGAGGTTATGAGCACGTCCATTCCTCGGGCAGGAGGGAGGGTGGCCTGCCCTGCCTGCTCCCCTCTCTGCTCTCTGTCACTGTGCCACCCTAAGAGCGGCAGGGACGCTGAGCTTTGCTGCCCTGGTGGCCCTGGTGTCCCTGGGCATGGAAGGGGGGCTTGGGGAAGGTGCTGCTGCTCTTGTCACAGTGTCCCCCCCGTGCTGCCCTCCCCAGCTGCCCGTGCAGAGGTCCCAGCCCCGGGGCAGCCCCTTGGCTGACCCCGTTGTTTGGGAACTCCTGGGGTCTGCAGTGGGAACAGGAGCAGAGAGTTCTGCAGGTTCAGGGGAGCACAGGCTCCTGTGGAAAGCTGGCCTGGCCTGGCTGTGCTCAGCAGTGCCACTGCAGGCTCCCGCAGCTGGGTCTTCTGCACCACGAGGGTTCCTTTCACGGCTCTTTCCACGCTTTGCTTGGTTTCTCTGCTCCGTGGCCACCTTGGCATCTCCTCCCTGTGCAAGAATCTCTGCCGGTGCAAAAGCTTGGCTCTCCCTGAGACTTCAACCCAGCAGCCCCAGCATTTCTCCCCCTTGTCACACTTCTGTTGGAGCTCTTCTGAAAGCAAACTCGAGCACGAATCCCTCTCGCTGGGGCCAGAGAGAGCATTTTGCAATGGGCACACAGCTGTGAGGATGCTGGCACTTGGCTACAGCCTCTCATCAGCACGTTTCTGTGGGGCACCAGCTGCCCCCAGAGCAACCTGGAGGTGCTTTTTGTCGTATTCCAGAGCAGGGCAGGAATATTCCAGCAGCACTGGCTCCTGGCAGGTGCTGTTCCTACAGCAGACCCTGTGGAACAACCTCTCCCTGTCGTACCCCCATGTTTGCCTGGCACAAACGGAGCCCAGCCAGCTCCATTTTTTTTTAGGGAGATAAAAAGGGGGGGGTTAGGGGGTTTTTAGGGGTTTTAGGGACACAGCCTGGCTCCAGACAGAGCTGGAAACCAGAGTTTCCACAGCTTGGAAGGAGATCCTCTCCCCTGGAGTGTTGTAAGAGCAGGACACAACCCCCATCTCCCCGGATCTGCAGCTGGAATTGCTGTGTGGACAGTGCTGAATCAAGCACAGTATTTAAGGGGCCACTGAGATTTTTTAAAACTTTCTCCATCCTGAAAAAAAAAAAGTGGATTTGCTGCTTCTCCATGGATGGAGTTTCAGTTTGCCCGTTTTCCCTATGGCAGGAGCATCCAGCTGAATCTCTGTGCAGTATTGCCAGTGCCAGGGAGAGTGGATTGGGAAATATTCCCTTGTTTCCCCTGTTGGTGAGGTCATTTTTGCACTAATGCATATATAGATATATGTGTGTATATCTCCATTGTCTGTATCCAGCAATCCATAGAGCTGTACATAACCAAGGGAATGTAAAGGGTTTGCTGTGCCAGATAAATACAGAGATGAAGATCTGTATGTTCAAAACTCGGAGTATTTATTGCAGGTCCTATTGACTGACGTGTTTCAATAAAGAGGGTTTATGGTATTTATGCTGTAGTCAAGTGTCCTTGCTTAAAGCCACTTCCCCCATATTTTCCCACTGAATCCTTCAGGGCTCATTAAAGAAAACCAACACCTCAAGCAGCAGGGAGGAAACATAATGTGGACAAAAATTTCCTTCATTTATCCAGTGCTTAGAGCCCGGGCAGGGGGCTGTGGGTGCTGAGCACTCTCTGCTTTTCCCCTCTCCCACCAGGATGTGCAGACAGGGGTTTAAAAACCCACCTGCTTCTCTGTTTGGAGTGGCACCAGTGGCTGGCTGGTGTGCTCCCGTGGCAGCTGGGAGGGTTAAACCCTCTGGTGCTGCTCTCCAGTGCAGCATCATCTCATCCCCGGGGGCTGGGAGGGAGCTGCAGCTTCCCCAGCTGGGGGGGTTTGGAGTTTGGGCTGGGAGGAGGTGATGAGGTGACTTTTCCTGCAGGAACGGGGTGGCAGCAGCACACGGTGGGACACTCCTGCCTGCCCCAGGTGGCTTTCTCTTGGAAAAGCTCGTGGAGGTGTGATGTAGCTTTTCTTATCTTCTTTTTTTTTTTTTTTTTTTTTTTTTTTTTTTTTTTTTTTTTTGGCTAGAGTTGGGATTAAATGCCTGAGATGGTTTTGGTGTTTGGACTCGGATGTTTATTAGTTTTTATCTGTGTTACAGGCTCACAAGCTGTGAGTTCTGCAGCACTCGTGTAACAAGGTGAAAAATGGTGAAAAACGGCTGTATCTCTATCTCTACAAGGCCTTTTCAAGGATGAGTTGTCCAATTAAGAAATGACACTTAAATTATTTTTACTTTAACCCAATAACCAACTCCCTGTGGTCCACAATGCGGGCTTCTCTAACCAATTACAAAATACCACCCAAACTCGTGGAGAAGGTGACAAAAGGACAGCTGGCTTAAGCCCTAAAACCCCCATCTTGCTTTCTAGATATTACTGTATTCTAAAACCTTGAACTCTAAGTTTTCCACCGTGTGGCATTGCACACTTCTATTCCAACCACACCCCCATAACCCCAGTGCTGTGTCTCGATTTTGGAAGCCTCTCCACGGCCTCAGCTCAAATGCAGTCTTTTCTTGGGGGTCAGGGCCTGTCAGCACAGAAAGCCCAAAATTCTCATTCCCCAGAGGTGTTTCCCTGGGGAAGTGCCCAACCTCCTGGCCTGTCCTCTGCTCCTGGTGTCCTGATGTCCCTCTCGCTCCAGGTGGGGGTGAGGAAGGACCAGGAGTGATGCAAGGCAGGATGCCAGCCCAGCAGGTTGCCATGACAAGGATGTTGTGTCCCTTGTGCCACGTAAGCCCACAGAGAAGCCTTGGCAGCAGAGGACAGCGTGCCTGGCACATTGTGAGGCTTCTCCTCTCCTGAAACCACAGCAGGGGATTGTTGTGCAGCTCAGAGAGGGAGAGACTGCACCAGGCACTGCCGTAACACATCAGATGCCCAAATTAAAATAATCTGTGCTTTCAAGGGATGGAGAGCCCCAGCCATGGGTGACTGCAGGGAGCAAAAGTCAGTCAGACCTGCAGCATCCGTGGGGGAGCAGCAGCTGCCACCCAGCTTTCCCTATTCCTGTTCAAACAGGACATTCCTGACAGGGAATTCGTCACCTGCAAAGGTGCTGGGTCTGAAGAGATGCTCAGAGCCAGTCTTTGCTTCCCCTGAGGGTCCCAGCAGCCCCTCCTGGCTCTGAGCCTCCAGGAATGCCAAAGGAAAGGCCTTAGGGAGCCACAGTGGCCACTGGCAGAGCCTGAGGGCTCAGGGACACAATTCCACAGGCACTGAAGCCACAGCAAGGGGGTGTCCAGCCCTACAGACAGTTCCTCAGTGGCTCAGGGAGCTCCAGGCTCTGCAGCCTCAGCCCAGGCCTGAGAAATGCATAAACAGCAAGTGGCCTCTGGGGGGGCCCTGCCAAGTCCTTTTTCCCTCATGTAAATATTTTTTTCTCTTAAGTGTATGCGAGTGTGAAAAACCTCTCCTTAATCTTTTTGGGTTTTTTTTTTCCCCTCCCTGGCTGAAGGAAATGCTTGTTCACCCCTGGGTGGGAACAGCTTCATCTTGATATTTTGCAGCTGAAGCAAGAACCACGCTGCTTAAAATATTTCTTATCAGCCCCAAAGCCATCCTGGAATCTGATTAAATGGTGCCTGTCAGGACATGACCTCCTTGGTGGCTGTTGGATGGAGGTCCCCTGGGACAGCGGATTGTCAGGTAGCCTTGAAGAAGACTTCAGAAGCAGTGCAAAATATCCCTGGGCTTGCAGGACCCTGCAAGTCCCACCCTGTTCTGTTGGACACGTGAGTGGAAACGTGTGGCTTTGTTTTCTGAGAAAAAAATGGAGCCCTGAATAAGTTTCTTGCTGTCTGCCCTGAAATCAAATGTCTCAGTGGGAGCTGTGTGTGTTTTCTGATAGCTGGTAGTGAGAGGAAGTGTGTCTGCACGCAGCAGAGCTGGTGGCAGCCCCAGGGTATCTGGAGGGGAGCAGGGTGGGGGAACGGGGTCAGTTCACTGGGGAATCTGTGCTCACTGCTCAGAGGTTTCCTCCCTCTCCGTTCCCCTCAGCTGCTTGGGAAAGGCTGGGATCAGGCTGTCACCCCTCTGTTCCAGCCCTCTGCCAGCTGAGCTCTGTCTGATGAGGATCAGCGCTTGTTGCTGGTGGTGGTTTTGGAGAGGAAAAGTGTCAGTGCCGTGGCCAGCTTTGCACAAGAGAACGATCTGAGATAAAGCCCTGTCAGCCCTGCCCGGTGGTGAGGCCTCAGCAGAACCCAAATCCTGCTCTGAAGCTCTGCCTCCACACAGGAGGGGCTCCTCACCTCCTTTAGGGAGCCAAGCCAGGCTCAGGAGCCAGGGCTCAGAGGTGCACCAACAGCTCTAGAGACAAAAAACCCCTTTGGCACAGCCCCGAGGCAAAGGGGAGCTGCAGAGGGCAGGGAGAGGGAAAGCACAGCCACAGGGAGAAGGTCTGTGAAGGTTTTTTCTCTTGTTTTTCACAAAGAGGAGGCCATTCCTCAGTGACACGATTTGCACAGCTCATTTAGAGCTGACTCTGTGCTTCCCCGTCCCTCCAGGGCTCTGCTGCAGAGAAAGCCCCTTCCTAAAAGGGGATCCTGGGGAATCCCTATTTATAGCAGGGAAAGTGCTCCAGGAGAGCCACCCAGCCCTGAATGAACACCCCTGGGAGCAGGGGGATGCATGGGCAGGCTGTTCCCCTGCAGCCCCAGCCCCTCCTGCTGACATTTGCCAAGCTGGAAGGGACAGTGGCATCTCCCAGTGCCACAGGTGGTGGCACAGGAGGTGGTGACACAGCCTGGCAGGGCCAGGAGGAGGCAGGAACAGGGACAGGGGCAGGGGCAGGGACAGGGACAGGGACAGGGGCAGGGGCAGGGGCTGGGGCAGGGACAGGGGCAGGGGCAGGGGCAGGGACAGGGGCAGGGGCTGGGGCAGGGACAGGGGCAGGGACAGGGACAGGGACAGGCTGCTCCAGCCCCTGCCATGGTGGGAAGAGAGGGGAGCGTGCTGTTCCCAAAAGGAAAGGTCAGTGTGCAGAGCTGGGGGTGAGGAGCCTCCAGGGCAGAGCCAGCAGGGCTGGGACGGTGATCTCAGGGCAGGACTTGGGGATGTTGGCCAGGAGAGACAGAAATCGTGGCCAGGAGAGACAGAAATCGTGGCCAGGAGAGACAGAAATCGTGGCCAGGAGAGACAGAATTCATTGAGGATGGGGGAAAGGGTCGTTGGTTTGAAGGGAAGCAGGGGGCTCTGCAGGATGAACAATTCCTGCCAGCCTGGAATGCCCCCCCGGGCCTCAGAGGGACCCAGGGTGGGGTGCTGGCACTGCAGCTGCTCAGATTTGGTCTCAGGCTGGGCTGGCTCCAACCCTCTGGTTTCCAAAGCTGGGCCACAGGCTGCAGGGTGGGATTTCAGTTTGCCACAGCTTCGTGGCCCAGCTTTGGGAATTTTCCTTTCTATATGGTTTACAAATCAATGAACTCAGAGTGGATTCAGGGATGTTTTCTTTCACTGCCCAGCAATTCCCTTTAGCACTGAAAACTTGGGAGGGGAAAGATAATGGTAACATTGGACAGGTTTGGACAACTGCAGATGTCTAAGGAGGCTCCCATCAGCTCAGCCATGAAAATCATAAATCCAGCACAGACTGGTGATGGAAAGGGAAGGAATCTATGGAGAATTGCCAAATGGAAAAACGGACGCAACCAAATAAGAGAGGCAAAGTAAAATATAACCCAAGGAGAGTGTAAAAAGATGGAGAAACAATTAGAGATGAGAAATCAGTCCTAGGAGGGAAAATGACACAAGCACCAGCAGGAAACTCAAGAGGCTGGATTCCTTGGAAAGGGAGGGAAAAGGAAGGAATGGATTGCAGAAGAGGAAGCAGGGCTGGGAAATGCCATGAGAGCAGGATCTGTGTGTCACTGCAGGATCTCTGTGTCACTGCAGGGTCTGTGTGTCACTGCAGGATCTCTGTGTCACTGCAGGGTCTGTGTGTCACTGCAGGGTCTCTGTGTCACTGCAGGGTCTCTGTGTCACTGCAGGGTCTCTGTGTCACTGCAGGATTTGTGTCACTGCAGGATTTGTGTGTCACTGCAGGATCTGTGTGTCACTGCAGGATCTGTGTGTCACTGCAGGGTCTGTGTGTCACTGCAGGGTCTCTGTGTCACTGCAGGATCTGTGTGTCACTGCAGGATTTGTGTGTCACTGCAGGATCTGTGTGTCAGTGCAGGGTCTCTGTGTCACTACAGGATCTCTGTGTCACTACAGGATCTGTGTGTCACTGCAGGATTTGTGTGTCACTGCAGGATCTGTGTGTCACTGCAGGATCTGTGTGTCAGGATCTCTGTTTCAGTGCAGGATCTGTGTTTCAGTGCAGGATCTGTGTGTCAGGATCTCTGTTTCAGTGCAGGATCTGTGTTTCAGTGCAGGATCTGTGTGTCAGGATCTCTGTTTCAGTGCAGGATCTGTGTTTCAGTGCAGGATCTGTGTGTCAGGATCTCTGTTTCAGTGCAGGATCTGTGTTTCAGTGCAGGATCTGTGTGTCAGGATCTCTGTTTCAGTGCAGGATCTGTGTTTCAGTGCAGGATCTGTGTGTCAGGATCTCTGTTTCAGTGCAGGATCTGTGTTTCAGTGCAGGGTCTGTGTGTCAGGATCTCTGTTTCAGTGCAGGGTCTGTGTTTCAGTGCAGGATCTGTGTGTCAGGATCTGTGTTTCAGTGCAGGATCTGTGTGTCAGGATCTCTGTTTCAGTGCAGGGTCTGTGTGTCACTGCAGGATCTCTGTGTCAGGATCTCTGTTTCAGTGCAGGATCTGTGTTTCAGTGCAGGATCTGTGTGTCAGGATCTGTGTTTCAGTGCAGGGTCTGTGTTTCAGTGCAGGATCTGTGTGTCAGGATCTCTGTTTCAGTGCAGGATCTCTGTTTCAGTGCAGGATCTGTGTGTCAGGATCTCTGTTTCAGTGCAGGGTCTGTGTTTCAGTGCAGGCAGCCTGGCTGGTGCCTCTGCCCTCCCACGTTGCCCATTCCCCTGTCTGCTCCCGGAGGTTTGTGCAGACGATGGTTGCCTCTGGAATGAGCAGGAGCTTTGCTTCCTTCTCAGAGCTGCTCTGCTGCCTGCCAAGGCATGGCTGGGAGGGCGTGGAGCAGGCGTTCCTGTCATTCTGGGGCCGGGGATGCCTTTGCAGTGAGTGTGTGACAGGTATGGAGACAAACCAGGACAGCCGTCCTGGCCCCTGCCTGCCCCGCACGGGTGATCAGGAGGTGGGAACGGGGAATCACAGAACCACTGAGCCTGGGAAAGACCTCTCCGAGAATCAGGAGCTCAACCTCTGAGCACTTTGCCAGCCAGAAGAGTTGAAGGGGAATGAGGTTTTCCCAGTTGAAGGGCTGTGGGGAGGAGTTGGGTTCCTGGGATGCTGCCGGGCTTCGGCACCAGCGTTGCTCCCAGGAGTTTTGCTGGTCTTAATTTGTTCTTTATTCGTCATCCTGAGGTCTTCACCATGCCAGCCAGGAGCTGTGGTTTGCTTGGAGGGGACAGGTCAGCGCTGTCACCTCTGCTGGTGTGTCCATCACCAGTTTTCCCCGTGGTGACCAGGGCTGTGGCCGTGTATTCCAGTGCCCCTGGGAACAGGAGCACCACTGTCACTGCCACTTTGCTGAGGGGATGATCCATGGGCAGCCCCAGAGGATGAGTGGAGGGACCCACAGCTCGCTGTGCCCCCGGGAATTCCAGATTTCCCATGGGAAGGTGGCAACCCCCGGCATGGGGACCTGGGCAGGAGCGTGGCTGTAGGGATGTAAACCACATCCCTATTAAATGTAACATCCCCACATGGGAATTAGGGATGTAAACCACGGTGCAAACGTGGACAGGAGCTGTCCTGCTGTGCCAGGAGCCCTTGGAGCATGGAGATGTCTGCCCAGTGTCCATATCCACCCCTGCAAAGCTGCTGTGCAGTCCCTGGGCAGAGTTTGTGCCACACACAGGGCTTGGAAAGGCCAGAATGTTCCTCCAGGCTTTGTGTGCAGCTCCCCAAGACCTCAGTCCTTTGCTACGAGGGGCTCGTCGAGTGGCAGGGAGGCAGAGAGGCAGCATGGAGGTGTCACCCTGCTCCGTGGTGACAAACAGCAGGGCCCAGATTAGAAACGAGCCTGTGCTGGTGACTCACAGCCCAAACTGGTGCTGCTGCCACCTGCCAGGACCTGCCACTGCCACCTGCCAGGACCTGCCACCTGCCAGGACCCTGCTGCCTGCACGGGCACCGTCCCTGCTGAGCCTGCCCAGCAGCTGGGGGAGAAGGTTCTTTGCCCATCCTTGGCTTCCTCAGCAGGAATCTGAGCCCCAGCCCGGTGCAGATGCACCTGGGCAGGAAACCCTTCTCTTTCTTTGCCACTGTGGAGGGTGTCTCTCAGCTGCCACCAGATCTTTCAGGTCACAGAGGAGATGGGACTCTGAGCTGGACCCCCACAGGATAAGACACAATCCTTCACTCCAAACGTGCAATCCTTGCCTGGCAGTAGTAGAAAGCCTTTTTATGTTGTGGTTTTTTTTTAGTCTTGGGTAATCCTAACCTAAAAGTGACTGCAGCCCCTGCAAGCTTGTTCCATTGACCTTAGGATCCTGCTGAATTCTCCTCCTCCAGCTGCTGATGGAGCAGGTTGTGTTTGCAGGGAGCTTTCTTCCTTCCCCCTCCCCTCCGGTGTGATTCCTCCGAGGGTGCCTCCTTTCTGGGGGATGCCTCATTCCTCATTTCTGGGGTGAGAGAAGCCAGAGGTGACTGCATCCATGCAAACGGGGCCCCAGGAGTCGCAGGGAATGGCAATTTCTGCACAAATGCTAATTATAGTGCTGCCTTGGGATGGCTGACCTGCAACAGAGATGGACAGAGCTGGAGAATAAAGTAGGTGTTTATTGAAAGGCCTTTAAGGTAAACCTTGGGCAGGACAAGAGCCTGGCCAGGGCTACACCCAAGGTGGGCCCAAAATGGACACAAAATGGCCCAAAATGGACACAAAATGGTCACAAAATGGTCACAAAATGGCCACAAAATGGACACAGAATGGACCCCTGGTCATGAGGTCTCACACTTTTATAAGTTTTGGTCCATTTGCACATTGGGGTTTCATTGTCCAATTCCAGCTGCAGGTCATGCAGTCCCATCCTCCTTGTTTTCTCTCTCAGCCCACCCCTGTTTGTGCTTTTGGGCTGAACACTTGTCCCCCTTGTCCCTGGTGTGCAGCAGGAGAGGATTTGTTTTGTGTCCCTGCTGTGTGCAGAGAGCTGAGTGACCCTGAGTGTGAGCTCAGAGCTGCACCCTGGGCACACAGAGCCTGAAAAACACCAAAGCCCAGACTTCAGGCACCAATCTGAACAACCAAGCCAGGTCCCTGCTGGGGCTTTGCACGAGGAATTCTCCGTGGGTTGAGCCATGAGTCCCAATTCCTTTTTGTTACAATTAATAAGAGAAACTCACAGATTTCTGAAGGGTCTCTCTGCTCTAGCACAGACACAGCTTTATCCTGCCCAGAAGTTGCCTGGAGGTTTTCCAGGCTGTGTCTTTGCAGAAAGAAGAGGTGTCCACTTCTTCCTTGGATAAAAGAGTCTGGGGCAAGCCAGAGGGACATCACCTCCTAAATCTGTGTCTCCTGCCCCTGCCCTGCCCCGCTTCTGTCCACAGGAATCCTCACCCCCATCCACGGCTCCTTCAAAGGATGCTGATGGGAATAACGAGCACTTTGTTGTTGATAATAGAGACAATTTCGAGATGAGCTGCTGAGGGATTAAAGGGCTGCTGGACTGGTTTTGGAGGTGAGAATAATGGAGCTGAATAAATGTGTGGAGCTGAGTAAATCTCACCCACTCCTCCTTTCACCTTCCTTACACGGAATTCATTAAAGTTTGGCTCCCAGTAACTTCTGGAAAGCTCGGTTACCACTGCCACACCCCTCTCAGGGATTTCCTTGCACAGAAGCCACTCTCTCATTGCACAGCACAGGTTTTTATTGGCACGTGATGCCATCCCGAGCCCTGCTCTGTCCTCCTGCCTCTGCAGTGAGCCCTGGAGTCACAGGGCCAGGTGGGGAGGAGCCAGGCAATGTCACCCAGCTCTGTAAAAAGCTGGGGCCCTTCACATTTCAGCACTGCCATAACCATGAGGCTGATTTAAAATAGAACACACCTGAAAATGTTCCATATCCGACCCTCAGAGGGCTGCAGAGGAGTTCCTTCAACACTCCTCTCATTCCTGCACCAGTCTTGGGACCAGCCATTTCCAAATGAGGTTTCAGGTCACAGCTGGGCTTCCCAATCTTCCTAAACGGGAGGGAAAATACAGTCAGTAAGCGACCAAAATGAAAACCTTGTGTCCCCTTAGCACCCTGCCCTTTCTGCACATTCCTGGACTTTTCACAGAATCACAGAATCACAGAATCACAGAATTTCTAGGTTGGAAGAGACCTTCAAGATCATCGAGTCCAACCATGTTCTTACACCTCAACTACATCATGGCACCAAGTGTCACATCCAGTCTTTTTTTAAACACATCCAGGGATGGAGACTCCACCACCTCCCTGGGCAGACCATTCCAGCACTTTATCACTCTTACTGTGAAAAATTTTTTCCTAATTTTTTCCTTCTGCAAGGAGCGTCTGTCTCGTTTCCAGCCCCACCTCTGGGAGTCAGGAGCACGGGCTGGGCTCGCTGCTGTGGTGTGCAGCTGGGATTTGCCCTGGAAAGGGTGGGGAAGGCAATGCCAAGCCCCAGCAGCGCTGCTGCTGGCAGGGCCACGGAGCCAGGGCCGCGTCCATCGGGTGCAGCAGGTCGCCGTGACTGAAACCATGAGATCACCAGCAAGCCGAGCTCCACCCCGCGGGGAAATCTTTTTATATCTCCCTGGCAGGTGCCAAGCGTTTGCTCAGTGCCTGCAGAAGGGGCTTGCCAGGGAGCAGAGCAGGAGAGCGCCGCGGGCCGAGCCGCCGCGGTGCCGTCACCGCTGGGAGCTGGGGAAACAGGCTGTGTTTACCCAGGTGTGATGTGACGCCCGCCCCACCCGTGGGTGCCTGGCCCTGCCTGGGTGCTGTGGGAGCTGCAGGGCCTCTGCAGGGCCGTGTTGTGTCTGCCTGTGACGCCGTCAGCCCCGGCTTCAGTGAGGGAAGCAAAGCTCGGTGTGAAGCCGGCCGTGCCGGAGCCTTTCCCACGCAGGTTCAGCCCTGTAAGGCCCTGCAGGGTTTGCCAGGCCTTGGCACAACCCCTGTGCTCCACCCTTTGATGTGGGTGAGAAGGATCAGGGGAAGAAAACGGGGATTTACTCTCATGGACTAGCAGCTACTGCTGAGTGAGCGATGGCCCGAGGCGATTTCGGGAGTGAGACTTGAGCTCTGGAGCGGCTTTGGAGGCAGCCAGGGGTGATGTGTTGCACAAGAGGCCAGCTGGGGCTCTGTCCCCCCCTTGCCCCCTGTAATTGTGCACTTCTGACCTGGTTGTCACTGATTTAATGGGATGGAAGATCCGTAAGACTCCTCGGGAGCAGCATCCTCCAAAATCCAGCCACTTAACCACGAGTGCAGGAATTGCCACTGGCACTCCTCCAGGCTGAAATAAATGTGTGTTTGCTATGGGGTTACTTCTGTGGGGAGTGAGAAACAGGGCTGGTTTTAATCCATGAATTCTGTGAGGAGGGGATGGGAAGGAGAGCTGATGGATGCTCCACACACAGGCAGAGGATTTCTGAGGGGCAGAACACGCTGCTCAGTCTTCCAGAGAAGATTTTCTTCTTGTCCTCAGGTGGGAGACAGCAGCATGAGCAGGTGGAGAGGATATCCTGATTTTTTTGTGGTAGAAAGCAAACCCCTGGCTGAGCACTCATTTACCAGGCACTGCTGGACTTGCTAAAATAAAAACCCTTCTGCATTTTCCTCTGACACCAGGATATAAAACAATCAACCCGACCACCCCAACTCCATTTACAAGTTTTCCAAGAAATCCTCGGGGCGGTCGGAGCAAATTAGAGTTCAGAGCTGAATTCCACAAGGGATGATGCCAAGTCTGGGGACGGATTTTTAATGCTGGAATGCAAATGTCCCCAAATGCTTCTTCCTTAAAATGTGGGATGTTTTTGGTGTGGATCCCCTCCAGGCACTCACAGGCACCTGCTGATTATCCCACTCCTCTCAGATCCCTGGCTCTTTCCCATCTAGAGGATCACTGTTGGCTGTTTTCTTGTGAGGATTTGGTGGTGTCTCCGTGTTCTTCACATTCCATGACTTCCTGAGCTTGGCACACAGCAGTGCCCCAACCCCTGTGTTTCACAGGACTGCAGGAACCAGCAGGGAACTCTGGAGATCATCCCAACATCCCACCAGGACCCCCTGCTCACAGCAGGGTGGGGGACAGCAGCTTGCTCAGAGCTTTGTGCTTGGGTCGTGGCAGGAGGGAGCTGAAATTCCATCTCAGATCTTTGTGTGGGGCCCAAAGGCAGGTGGAGAATCCAAAATCCCATCCCAGATCCTCCTTTGTGTGGAGCCCCAAGGCAGGTGGAGAATCCAAAACTCCATCTCAGATCTTTGTGTGGAGCCCAAAGGCAGGTGGAGGAGAGAATCCAAAATTCCATCTCAGATCTTCCTTTTGTGGAGCCCAAAGGCAGGTGGAGAATCCAAAACTCCATCTCAGATCTTTGTGCGGAGCTCAAAGGCAGGTGGAGAATCGAAGAACCCAAAACTCCATCTCAGATCTTTGTGCGGAAAGGCAGGTGGAGGAGAGAATTCAAAATCCCATCCCAGATCCTCCTTTTGTGGAGCCCAAAGGCAGGTGGAGGAGAGAATTCAAAATCCCATCCCAGATCCTCCTTTGTGTGGAGCCCCAAGGCAGGTGGAGGAGAGAATCCGTTGTTCCTGCAGGGAGAAGGTTGTTCTGCTCATTGTTAACTTGTTTGGCTTGGGTTTAAGTCTGTGTTAGTTGGAATATCTGCAGAGGAAATTGGGTGTAAGCCAGGCTTAGGGACAAGTCTACACTCTGCTGGCATCACACCAAGAAAAGGGAATTACAGTGCCACAAACCGAGGGGAAAGCGTTGCCTGCATTGGTTTACGTGGGATATTGGGATTAAATCCTTCCCTGTAGGGGCTGCCCCATCCCTGGAAGTGCCCAAGGCCAGGTTGGACAGGGCTTGGAGCAACCTGGGATAATGGAATGTGTCCCTGCCACGGCAGGGTGAAACTGGATGATTTTAAGGTCCCTTCCAGCCCCAGTCATTCCATGATTCTATCCCTCTGTTGGGACCAACGTTCAATCTGTTTCATGATCAAAAACCCCACAGGACACAAAGCAAACAGTGTTCTTCCACTTCCCCAAAAGTGAACAAAAGAAAAAACCCCTCAGAAAAGCTGGGACAAAGGAAGGAGAGGGAAATGGGATAACAGAGCTTTCAAATGCCTGTTGCTTTGCAGCTGTTCCCATCCTGGCTGCTTTCCAGAGGTACTTGGATGATCCTCTGCCTGGAAAAAAAGAAGTCCTTCAAACCCATCATTTGATGGGGACGTTATTTCTCAGCAAAGGAAAGGAAAATCCATGTTTGGGGTTTAGGAATGGAACTGCACCAGTGCAGGAGCGTGGGATCTTCACTCAGGGGGATTCGAGTGATATCCCAGTGCTGGGACATCCTTCAGGTGGGGGTTAAGGGCACAGAGGACTTGGATCTTCAGAGAAGTTTGATACCACAGCCAGCAAGTGGATTTGTGGAGTTCATTTGGTGCCTGGCTCATGGGGAAAGCTGGACACGTGCTAAGAACTAACTGGGAATTTGTGTCCCAGTTTGGCCGTGTGGCACTGGCTGCTGGATCAAAAGCCCAGGCCTGGCACAGCAAACTGGAAGGGATGAGATGGAATTTTTCCTTTCCTAGATAAAAGTGATCATAAACCAGACTAAATCCGGGCTTGGGACACTCTAGGGGTTGTTTTTATGCTACACCTTGGCTTCTTATCAGGCATTCACAGGTTTTTCTCTTCCCTTGAGCTGTGCAGAAGCACCTGATGGTTCCTCTCTCGTTGCTGTGCCCCAGGATTCCTCTCACACCCTGCACTTGGAGCAGATGCTGTTTCGGGAGGAACTGTTGGCAAATGGGGGATGACAGGTTGCAGAAACAGGATAAAATAGCAGGAGTTTCCAAGGAGAGGCAGGAAAGGAAAGGGGGGACAGTCTGGAGATGAGCTGTGCCAGGCTTGACTGGGTTGTGAGACCCCCGTGGAGGTGCAGACTGTGCAGGGCAGGGCTGGCAGATTTTCCTGCTTCCTGGAGGGCTGGAGCAGGAAATTCTGTCTTGCTCTGCCCTCATTCCACCCTGAATCCTTGGATAGCCTGGGAAGGAGCTGCTGAACTGCCTTGCAGAGAGCTCCATTTCCATGGACATCCAGCTCCCGTGGAGATTTCCACAGGGTACAGGGTTCAAATGGAGTGAAACCAATCTGAGATTTATGGGATCACAGGATCTCAGAACGGTCTGGATTGGAAGGGACCTTAAAAATCCTCCCATCCCACCCCCTGCCGTGGGCAGGGACAGCTTCCACTGTCCCAGGTTGTTCCAAGTCTCCTCCAACCTGGCCTTGGACACTCCCAGGGATCCAGGGGCAGCCACAGCTTCTCTGGGCACCCTGTGCCAGGGCCTCCCCACCCTCACAGGGAAGGATTTCTTCCCAATATCCCATCTAACCCTACTCCCTGTCACTTTGAAGTCATTCTGTGTCCTGTCACTGCTGTTCCTGCTGATTTGCAAAGCCACTCAGGGCAAGGCACTCAGACAACCCACAGGGAATTGTTTTTCCTCTTCATCCTCTCCTTGACCCCTCGGGAAACGTCCCATGGGAGCCATTGTAAACTCCTGTGGGCAACAATCCATTCCCATTGACTGGAAAGGGAGTTTTGATTTTCTCATCAGCGCTTCACCCTGCGGAATGGCTGTCCTTGAGCCTGGGGTTAATTAGTACTAATGACCAAAAACGTCATCATCGGGCTCCCACCTCTCCTGGGACTGTCCTGAACCAAAGGAAGGGAGTGTAAAGGAGTGAATCCCAGCTGGGAAGTTGGTAACAAGGCTGTGCATCCCTCGCTGTGTGGGATGTGGCTGATTCACCCTGCTGAATCCGAGATTCCCACAGGTGGACAGGCACCGGCCAGGCCCAGAGGCTGCGAGGTCTCCTCGGCCAACTTCTGTTTTGAATATTAAGCTCTGCCTTGTGAACCGTGAGGAATTCAGCTCCCAGGGCAGAGGAAATGTTGGAAGGGGGTCAGGCGAGCTGTGCTCGGTCCGTGTCACTGGGAGCAGCCAGCAGCATTCCAGGGCAACATCTGATTTTGTGCTTTTATGAGGCAGATGTTTGGGAGAAGGGCCGTGCTGTTTACTCGAGCTGCCATCTCCCAGCCCCGCTCGCTCCGCGCGCGCTCGCACAGGGAGCCCATAAATAAGGATTCTTGGGATCATGCCGCTGTTTGGGCAGCCCTGCCTTCCATCAGGGCCTGGAGAAGCTGCAAACCCCGCTCCCCCCGCACCTCAGTTTTACAGGGGAATAAATCAGTGAGGGCTGAATCCTCTCCCGGTGACAGGGGATAAATGCGGGATCGCCGCGCTGACGTCGGCGCCGCGATGGAACTGCAAAGGGGAGCTTGATTCCTCGATTCCAGAGCTGCTGATTTACTCCAAAGGAGCTTCTGGAGTTCAGCATGTCCTGGGGCTGAACAGCAGGGCAGGGTTTGCTCTGGGGTGCAGTGCTGACAAGGCAATCCCGTGGATTTTGCTGGAATTAAGCTGAAGTGAGTTGTGGTTTCAGCGCAGTTTGGGCCTCAAAGAGCTCCGGGTCATTAATGAGAGAAAGGATAATTCCTGTGTAAAGGGATTATTCCCATTGCCTGAGACTATTCCAGGAGGGTCCCACAGGGAGGAATCCCACCCTTTGCCTTGTGTTGGGATGATGATGGAGAGCAAGGCAGCGGTGCCCTCACGCCTTGGTGGGCACCAGGCAGATGTCCATGGAGTCTGGAGACCCCAGGCTGTGGAGGAGCTGCCCCTGGAAGTGGTGCCAGGAGCTGGTCTGGACAGGTGGGAATGCTGCTCTTGGCTGCACTTTTCTCCTCCAAGAGGACCCCAGAAGTTCTTGAAGGCAGCAATCAGGGTGATTTGTTCCTTGTTCCTCTAGGTTTTTCCCACCTTTTTTTAAAAGGATTGGAAGTGAAAGAACGTAAAGGAGGTGCTGGCCTCTCTCTGCTGTGGCTCCAGCCTGCAGCCTGTGAGTTTAAGCAGTCTGTGGATATTCCCTCTTGAATATTAATGTTAATAATTATGGATGTGAAGTGGATATTTCCTCTTGAAGCTGTAGGGCTGCCCAAAGTACCCTAAAAAGATTTTGCAAAGGAGTGCCTGGAATTCTGGTGGCTGCTTTTAGGGAAGCTGGAGAGAGCTCAGTGGTCACCTCAGGGTCTGCCAGCCTTGCCCCATAAATACCACTGGACACAGGGTGATTTTTACACCACTCTGCTGGTGGCACCCGGCCAACCCTTAATTGTTCATGAGTGACTTTTTTAATGGCTTGGAGCATCTCGGGATGCCCAGGGTGAGAAGCAGTCATGTGTGGCACAGCTGCTTTCTCCAGGAAAAGGAGCTGGAGGTGCCACCGAGCAGGACATGGGGTCAGCAGGACCTGGGACCTACTGAGAGTGACCTGGAGGTGCCTCCCTGTCCCCCCTCAGCTGGAAGGTGCCCATGGAGGTGCAGGGAGGGGTAACAGAACGTTGTCCCAGTTTTGTTCTCGCTGGATGACTCTGCTCACGGTGGAGTTTGCCAGGAGGGAAACCAGACTGGGATTATTGCCACGGAAACTGGAGATTGGGTGGGGAGCTCGTCCAGTGGGGCAGCAGGAGGAGGGCTTTGGAATTCTGTCTCCCAGCAGGAGGAGGGCTTTGGAATTCTGTCTCCCATCAGACTGTGTGCCTCGGGTTTGGAACACCTCACAGTCGTTATTGTGATTGTCTTGTGGTAAGATATCCAGGAACATCGACTTCCTGTGTTTCCCTGGGAAAAGCCAAACCAGGATCTCAGCCCCTGACCTGGGAGGGGTGGGGGTGATGAGCAGCACCACCACCAAGAGCAAAACTCTCTAATTACAGCAGCAGCAATTAAACCCCAGCGGTGAGGGATGCAGAGCTGGAAGCACAACCTTGCCGAGCTCTGTGGCTCCGTTTCCTGAACACAGAAATGGAATTGTTTTGGGGTATCCCCTTCTCCTTCCCACTTGAGCTCCACAAGTGGCTTTGCCCTGGGAGCTCCGGGAAGGGTTCGGGTTTCCTTGGAAGCTGACAAGCACCATCTATAGGATTGCTGCAGAAGAGGCCTCGGGCTCCCAGCTGATGAGGAAGGGCAGAGGAGCTTCACTCCGAGTTTCCAGATTTGTTCTGGAAAAGCTCCGGCGTGCTCAGCATTCTGCAGGGCACGAAGTCACAGCTTCCATCGTCCATCCTTCACCTCTGGGGGGATTGTCCACCCTGGATAAACTGCTGCTCCTTGGTCCCAGCAGGGAACCTGGCCTGTGGGAATTGCTGGAACTGCACAGCTGGGATTATTTCACACAGGGATTTTTAAAGAGCTCATAAGCTGCAAGATTTCCAGTTTTCCTCAGGAATTGTAGGGACAGGACAAGGGGGAAGGGCTTCAAATCGAGAGAGGGGAGGTTGAGGTGGGATATTGGGAAGAAATTCTTCTCTGAGAGGGTGGGGAGGCCCTGGCAGAGGTTGGGAGGGAAGGAGGAAGGGAAGGAGGGAGCAAGGAAAGAAGGAAGGAGGGATAAACACACTTTGCAGGGCAGATGGAGTGCAAATAATCTTTTTAAAGAGATGCTGGCAAGGGACACTGGTGCAAATCATCCCTGTCACGTTGGAACTTCATCCTTGATTTGCACAAGAAATACAACTCCAGTTTGGATACCCAGAATTCTTCTGAGAGAGGCATTGTGTTCCCAAAGAACAGATATGGGGTTTTTTTCTTCTCTGCAGATCCATTTTGGCTTTAAAGCTGTTTTCTTCTCCTACACGCACAGATGATAATCTTTTACATGTCCTTATTAAAAAATATCACCTCCAGAAAATAAAAAACACTGGCATATTCTGTTCTTGTTCCTTTCTCTATCTCTGAATTAATTTCCCATTTTTTCATCTGACCTGTCAGTCATTTGATATCTCCACAATCAAGGAAAGAGGTTCAATCTCCCTCCTGGCTTTGGCACCTGAATCCCTCCTCTATCCCAACCTCTCCGTGCTAAATTAATGCTGTTTTCCTTTCTCTTTTTTTTTTTTTCCCCACAGAGATCCCTGGATGTCCAGGAATGGTGGAGAGCTGAATGTTCCAAGCTCTGTTCCTCACCGCCCTGAGTTCATGAGGGCTCTGGAGAGTTGGAGTGGGGGCACGGCCTCTCTTCCCTGAGCCGGGGGATGCTGTGGGAAGTGATGGCCTTGGCAAAGGTCCTCATCCCAACCCCTCGCCCACCCTGCAGCACCTCCAGGAGAAGCTGGGGAAGGACAACCACGGGACCAGGAGAGGCTCTGAGAGCCTTGGAGGACACCGGGAGAGAAGCCAGAGGAGCCGGAGGAGGGGACGCCCAAACCTCGGCAAAAGGTGCCGAGGGATTTTTCCCCCTGGAAAACCCTTTCCAAACGGGAGCAGCAGGCCCACGTGTGGTCTCCAGCTGGTTTGGGAGAGGCACGGCCAGGTCACTGCCTCACAGCCAGGTCAGGAGCCCAGCAGGACGTGCTGGTGGCAGCCTGTCCACGGGCTGGGGGGGGATCGGGGTGAATCCAAGACCAAGCGAGAGGAGCGTGGAAGATTCCTTCCATTTATTCTGTGCTTGTTTCTCCTTCTGGTGTCTTCTCTGTCTACCTCTTCTTCTCTAGAGAGCACGGGGGGCCCTGACTGTCACGAAGGAGCAGAAGGATTGGCACAGGGCAGGAATGTGGCCTTTGTTCCCTCCTTGCTCCGAAAAAAATCTCCAACTGTCCTGCCTGGACCTTGGCCATTGGAAAGGCTGGGACCTGGCAATCCTTTTCCTTGCAGGAAGCCACATTTCAGCAGGACCAGCCACCCTTGGGAGCCAAGATTTCCCACCTGAGGCCCAAAACATGACAGAACAGCCATCCCTCTCCTGCAGCTGTGGGAAGGGGCACGCTGAGATCCTGGTTTTGGATTGTGGAAAACTCATTAAGCAGAGAAGGAGATGGAGGGGCTTACGGTCTCCGGCAGAAAACAGCAGGAAAAACTGACTGAAAACCACAAAAAACGTGCACCTTGGACTGGCAGGTGGTGGGCCAGCTGCAGCTCTGTGGTCACTGAGCTGCTCCCAGACCTGGGCTGGTACTGAACTGTGGGAGCCCCATCTCAGACCTTCCCTCTGGGGCTTCCAGCTGCAAAACCTTTCCCTCAAGTGCAATCCTATTTATTTATTTATTGTCTCGCTGCTTGATGTGAAGCTGCTAAAGGAGCCCCCTCCCCACAGACAGCCAGGCCTGTGTGAGGGCACTGAGCAGAGGGACACAGGGACACCTCCCAGCACACCAGGAGCACCTCCTGGGGAAGGTGTCCTGCTGTGCTGGGGGGTCGGGCTCGGTGGTCTTTAAGGTTCCTTCCAACCAAAACCATTCACTGGTTCTGTAAGACCTGAAAAGGACCCACAAGTGTCCAGGGCTGGTTGGATGGAGCTCTGAGCAACCCGGGCTAGTGGAAGGTGTCCCATGTCCCCTGCCCATGGCAAGGGGTGGAACTGGATGAGCTTTAAGGTCCTTCCATTCCAGGATTCTGTGGACAGGGAGTGGGCACATGAGGGAAGAGGAAAAGCTGAGAGCAGAACTGCTGTCCCTGGGGTGAGGATACAATTTGGATCTTTCAAGGACTAAGAGCAAGCTGGGCAGGGCTTTGTTGGGAAGGACAGGGGCTGCAGGAGCTCAGCAGTGCCCCTCTGTCCTGATTTTCTGTCTGCAGGGCCATGAGGGTTGCTCACCTGGGGGACTTTTAGGTGCCCTGCTGCTCTCCCACAGCTTTCAGGGTATCCTGAAATCCCTTGGCACAGCTCCCAGCTGCCCTGGGAGAACCTGATTTCTCCCTTCCCTCTGAAGAGTCCCGCCAAGGCTTTGTCCAAACCTGCTGAAGGGAGACATTTCCCAAAAAAACCCTGTTCCTCAGAAGATTCCTGCCTGGCTCCAGTCCCTCATTCTGTCCTGGAAGCACTGTCCTTGGGATTGTCTGCAGGTGAGGGCCATGCACGGGGTTGTGGCAGTTCTCTTTCTCCCCGATCCCTGACGTGCAAGAGCAGGTACAGGGAGAGGAAGGGACGAACTTGCTGCAATCATTTGCCAGCCCAAAAAGCCGGGATCTGCCGATTGCTGCCTCGCAGAACCATCCAAACCCATCTGCCTGCAGCCCTTCAGGCTTGTTCCATGGATTCCAGTGGCTGGTGGATCTATTTTTAAGCTCCCTGACCCCGGGGTCGTTGTGCTGTCCCCTGGGAGGCGGCTCCGTGCTCCACAGCGGGAGCTGCTGGGAGTTTTCCACCTGCGTTTTCTCCTGGAAACTTCATTCCACTTTTCCCTCGTGCTGCTCCCCAAGCACCTGCTGTGCATGTTGTCCTGCCACTTGAGCAGTGCTCCTCTTCCCCTTCCAAGAAGCTCCCTGATTGCTGCCGGTCCCTGTCCTTGCCGTGGCTCAGCACGGGATGAGCCTGGTCATTAAGGAGTCTGTCAGGGATCCAAAGCCATCCCTGGAGCAGCCCCTGGCAGTGCCCAGCAGCTGCTCGCTCCCTCATTTGGGGTGCAGGGAAGGGGCAAACGGAGCCAAAATGGATCAGTGTTGGCACCGAGCGCTCGGATCCCAAAATATCAGGAAGAAATCCTTCCCTGTGAGGGTGGTGGGGCCCTGGAATGGATTTCCCAGAAAAGTTGTGGCTGCCCCATCCCTGGAAGTGTCCAAGACCAGGCTGGAGCCGCGTGGGATGGTGGAAGGTGTCCCTGCTCATGGCAGGGGTGGCAATTAAATGATCTTTAATGCCTCTTCCATTCTGGGATTCTGTGATCCCACGGGGAGCAATCCCTGCTAGGGACGAGTGCACAGCCAAGGTCCAGCTCAGCCAAGCCCAGCCTGAGCTCTGGCAGTGGGGATGCCCCAGTATTCCCTGTGGAGATGTGCTGGGAACGTGTGGGGAGCGGGGAGCCGTGGTGTGTCCTGCCTGGGAATGGCATCCACGGGCTGGAGCTGCAGCTCTGCGTGGAAGGGGAGCTGCAGGGAGCTGGGAGCTGGCCTGGGCAGCTCCGTGTGCAGCTGCAGCACCGCGGGGAGGGGCACGGCTCTGTCCCTGGCACCGAACAAATAAAGAATGGAAAGTCCTGCTCTTCCCACTCTCCTTTTTCCCCGGTGGCACCAGAGGGAGGGGCTGCACCTGGCTGGTGGCAGCACAAAAACGCCGGGGCAGGTTTGGGGAGGGCTGTGGCTGCCAGAGGGACGGGCTGGATGCAGCCAGGATGATCAGGGGGATCCAAGCCCAGAGTGCAGCAGGGCAGGGGGCAGAGCCTCCCCAGGGGTTCCTGGTGCTGCAGGGTGATGGGTGGCAGTAACTCCAGGTGGGAATGGGCTCTGGGAGCAGGCTGGAGTGGAGCTGAGCAGCAGCAGGGCAGTGGGTGTGGGGCTGCAGGGGGAGGAGGCATCAAACAAACCAAGGAGGAGGAAAAAGCAGGTGAAGGGTGATGGAGAAGGTGCTGAGCACCCCAAGGGTTTCACAGGATGACAGCAGAGCAATCTGGAGCCTGCTGTGTGGCACTGGGCTGGTTCTGCACCCAAAGCTCAGAGCAGCTCCGTGATTCCTCCTCCCCATCCCAGCCTTTCTCCCGGGTGACCCAGGGCAGCGTGGCAGTGACAGTGTCACAGCTCCTCAAGAGCGTCTGGCAGGGGAGAAAATGGGTCCCCGAACAAGGAAAGGATCAAAACGACACATTCCCAGCTGAATTAGTGACAAGACAATTAATCATCCCAATTAAAACCACTGGAGATCCTGGAGAGCCCTAATCCATAAAGGTGCTCCAGGCAGCACCACCCTGGGGTTTCACACTGCTCTGCCAGGAGCTGCAGGCGGCACTGCCAGGAGAATTTGGGAATTTTATCACAGGACAGCCTGAAAAACTGCAGAGATCCCTGTGGAGTCACTCCCTGCTCTTTAGTGCCACTGAGAACCCCCAAAGCCAGCAGCTCATCCCTGCTGCCTGTGGACATTCCCAAAGCCACCTTCTGTGCCACCCACCCACATCAGAGCCTTGCCCAACCTCTGCAGGCCTCCGGGATGGATTTTCCTCCAGGATGGATTTTCTCCAGCTCCCAGGCTTTGTGTCTGGATTTACAGAGCTCTGGCTTCAGCCCTGGGTTTTGGGACTGAGTTTTGGAACTGAGCCTTGCTTGCCAAGAGCCCACACAGCCCCAGACAGCCCAGGAAGTGTCCAAACATCTTCCCGAAGTTCCTGAAGCTTGAGAGCAAAGGGCTGTGAGGAGACGATTGCAGCACATGGCTGCAATAAACCCTTTCTTCATCCTTTCATGGTCCGAGGTATGAACATGAGTTATGGCAACTTCAAACCTCCTGAGAGCAGCTTTCCTAAACGGCTGCTAAAGAGCATTGTTAAGCCGAGATGTCAGCGCTTGCTGGCTGAATGAGGCTGTTTTACGAGGCACTTTAATCCTTCCAGGAATCCCAGGACCCCTTTTCCACCCACAGATCCGCCCCTTGCTCCTTGTTTTCTGTCCTCTGTGTTCCCCGAGGCTCTGGCGCCGTCACCTCTGGCAGCCTCATCGCTTCCAGATGTAAACAGGTTCCTAAAACCCCCCACATCTGGCTGGGTTTGGGGCTACCCGGCAAACAGCAGAAGCTGCAGAGAATTCAGGGGCTTCTCTTGTGCTTGCTGCAATTTTTAGGGTCATTTTTTCAGCGGGGCTGCTGGCCCCCAGCCATCCCTGTGGGATGCCTTCCTGTGGTGCCCTGTGGCTTCTGGGCATGGGTTTGGCTGGGGGATGGAGGAGGATTGAGGGATTGTGCCCTCAAAGAGCCGTGGTCACCCCAGGCACAGCCACATCCCTTTGGGATGATCCTCCATCTCTCGGCATCCTTTTGGAATCCTGCTTTAAAACAAGCAGCAGGTGCTTTCCCTGATTTCCTTATTTCCCTTCGGGAGGTTGTATCCCTTTCCCTGATTTCTCTATTTCCCTTCTGGAGGCTGTGTCCCTTTCCCTGATTTCTCTATTTCCCTTCTGGAGGCTGTGTCCCTTTCCCTGATTTCTCTATTTCCCTTCTGGAGGCTGTGTCCCTTTCCCTGATTTCTCTATTTCCCTTCTGGAGGTTGTGTCCCTTTCCCTGCTGCCTTGACCCCAACATCATTCCTGAGGTTTTTCCTTCCCGGGGCACAAGCTGAATTTGGGGTCTCACAGCTACATTTATTTCAACCCAAAAGGCACAAATCCCAGCAAATGTTGGATTAAACCACTCCAAGCTGGTGATTTACCATCGTTTTGATGGCTGTAGGAGAATGTTGAATTCCCAGATGCTCCGGATTGGTCTCCATGGAAATTTGTAGGAACGCTTGGATTGCACAATCTGAGGATGTGGTGGGGGCTGCTCTGCTTTGCTTTTTGTGTCAGTGAAATTCCTACAGAAAATGGGAATGTGCCCAGCCCAGGCTGCCACCTGACAGCAGGAAATGGAAAACGGGAAGAAGGAGCATTACAAAAAGGGAAATTATGGTCATTAAAGCCCCAAAAATCCCATCACCATAAATCTGGAGATTACAAACGCCCGGCTGGTCCATCCCTGCTGCATCCAGAGCTGGCTGTGGCTGCAAGCTGGAAAAGCAGGGAATTATCCAGTGCTGTTCACCATTAACTACTTGCTGCAGGCTCTGGCTGCAGCCTGCACGGAGAGCCGGTGCTTTTAGGAGTTAATCTTCCTTCCAAGGCTACCTAAGCCAAAAGAAAGGCTGGATGGGTGTCCAGGGATGCAGGTGGCAAGGAGCTGTGTTTGCAATGGCAACCAGGCAGCCCAGCAGGGAGCTCCAGGTGGCCCCAGGTGGCCCCAGGTGGCTCCAGGTGGCCCCAGGTGTCACAGAAGCCACGTGGGAAGGAGACTGGTCCTGGAAGCTGAGGATCTAAATGGTCAAGAAGGGATAAGAAAGACAAAAACAGACAGAGGGGACATCCCAGAGGCAGCACCAGCATCCAAAGGGACCCCTGCTTCAGCAGAGCTCAGGGAAACCTCGGGAAATGAGAAAGGATGATTCTTCATCAGGGACAGACCAAGAGGGATGGGTTCAAGGAAGAGAGGAAATTTAGGCTGGATATTGGGCAGGAATTGTTCCCTGGGCGGGTGGCAGGCCCTGGCACAGGGTGCCCAGAGCAGCTGTGGCTGCCCCTGGATCCCTGGCAGTGCCCAAGGCCAGGGTGGACGGGGCTTGGAGCCTTGCAAGAAACATGGGAAAAATTGTAGAGCCAGGGAGGAATTCCGCACCAAACAGGTTCAGGGGAACGTTCTGTGTTTTGTTTGTCAGCTTTGAACAACCATTTCAGATGTTTCTTTCTAGAAAACAAAGAAGTCCCAGCTCCACGGTGGCTTTGTTCCCCTTTGCTGAGGTCCAGGGGTTGTTCCTCTTCCTCCTGCCCTCCTTCAGCTGGAGAAGTTCTGTGATTTTGTTGGGTTTTAAGCAGCAAAGGAGGGGGGTGGGGGAGAAATGAGAACGCCCTCAGCCTCATCTCAGCAAGTGCATTCCAGGACAGAGCAAACAAAGAGGAAATTAAATTTTCCACTTTTCTTTTATCATCCAAACCAAAGCGGAACGAATGCGTCAATCCACAATTAAATCTTCCGTGTTTCAGAGGCCTCCCCCAAGAAAGTGTGATCAGAAATGAGTTTTTTATTTTCTTTTATTTTGAGGAAAAAGATGGATTAGATGGGGTTGGACTCTCTGATCCCCAAATTGTGGCCAAGCAGGGTGGCACTTGCAGCTCTCCATCCTGTGGCTGCACTTGGACATTTCCTGCTGGTCCTTGTGCAAACTTGTGATGGTTTTGGGAAGCAGGCAGAGAAGCCCAGGTGGCATCGAGCCACAGACATCCCACATCTCATGGAAAGCTGGGAACAGGGCAGATTTTGTCAGGATTTTGGCAGGATTTTTGTCAGGAATTTGTAGGATTTCATCAGGATTCTGTCAGGATTTTGTAAGATTTTGTCAGGATTTTGTCAGGATTTTGTGGGATTATGTCGGGATTTTGTAGGATTTTGTCAGTCAGGATTCTGTCAGGATTCCGTCAGAATTTTGTCAGGATTTAGCAGGATTTTTTCAGGACTTTGTAGGATTTTGTCAGGATTTTGTAGGATTTTGTCAGTCAGGATTTTGTCAGAATTTTGTCAGGATTTTGTGGGATTATGTTGGGATTTTGTAGGATTTTGTCAGTCAGGATTCTGTCAGGATTTTGTAGGATTTTTTCAGGACTTTGTAGGATTTTGTCAGTCAGGATTCTGTCAGGATTCTGTCAGCACAGGTGGGAGAGGGGGAACCCCCCTTGCTGTCCCATCCTGCCGCCTCCACCCCAAGCTCTGCTGCATCCCAGGTGCTGCTGCCGGGAAAAGAGCAGGGAAAAGAGCAGGAGCAGCCCCGGGGGCTCCGGCAGCCGGTGCAGGACATCACCTGCTGTTGAGGCTGCCCTGGAGGGAGCTCGGGGTTATTTTTGGAGCTGCTTGAGGGCAGGGAGGATTAACGAGCCCCGCACGCACAGGAGAGGGCTCGGCTTTGCTCAGCCACAAACCCCGCCCCGGCTGGGGAAATGAAGGGCCAAGCTGGAATCCTTGGAAAATTAAGTTAAATATTAGGGGGAAAACAATCCTGCCGTGTGAGGGTGGGCAGGCCATGGCACGGGGTGCCCAGAGAAGCTGTGGATCCCTGGAAGTGCCCAAGGTGGCAGCTGCTGCCCCAGCCCTTCATCCACAGGGGCTCCCTTGGGAGGTGCTGAGCTCCGAGCTGGGGGATGTCCCCAAGGGGAGGCACAGACCCGGATCCTGGGGGTGCAGAGCTCACCTGGAGCCCTGGGAGCCTGGCTGCCAACTCCAGCCCTCTTGCCAGTGATGCCTTGAGCTTTAACTTGCATATTTTCCAGGTTCTGCCCTGCCCTGGTACAGAACTCTGAACTTCCCATCAAGTGTTAGCCAGTTCTCCCCACAGCCCACACAAAACCATCCTGTTCCAGCCCCAGGACCAAGGGCACCGCTGCAGCTCCAGGCCCACAAAGGGCAAACCCCAGGGAACTGAGGGGAGCAAACTGGGAGGGTGGGGCTGCAGAACCTGGAGCTGGAATTGGCAATGAACCCCCACGTGTCAATGGACCACAACTGATCCAAGTGTGAAACTCCTGACTCAGAGCCCATCCTGGGTGCAGCCCTGGCCAGGCTCCTGTGCTGCCCAAGGTGCATCCTTTGAGGGCCTTTCAATAAATCCCTGATGTTGGAACCCTGGTCACTGAGAGTTTTGGGCTTTCTGTGCTGACAGGCACTGACCCCCAAGAAAAGACTGCATTTGACCTGAGGCCGTGGAGAGGCTTCCAAAATTGATAGAACTGGGATTATGGGGGTGTGGTTTGGATAGAAGCGTGCAATGCCACATGGTGGAACACTTAGAGTTCAAGGTTTTAGGTTTTATCCCCTTAACACTGTCCAGCCTCTGTTCCAGGCAGCCTCCCAAGGCATCAGCAGGACAAGGAGAGGGGTGACAAACTCCTGGCATCTTCACTATCAGCCCTGCAGGCAGAGCTCTCAGGGGCACTGTCACACTGTCCCCTGGGTGGCATTTCCAGCATGAAGTGTCCCCTCCTGTCCCCTGGGAGCTGCAGACTTGTCTTTCCTCTTGGCCCATGGTTTGTTTGTCATGGGAGCCCTGGTCATGTTCCCCTGGGAGGGACTGAAGGCTTTGGGAGATAAACAAAGCTCCTGCCAGGCAGGAGGGATTTCTTTTTGCAGCAGCCATTTATCCTTCGTGGCTTTTCCCAGTATTTATTGCCTGGCTTTTCTTCTGGAGCAGAAAGACTCTGAGGTGGGGGTTTCTGTGCCTGGAAAATGTCCCTTCTGCCTGTTTTTTTGGGGGAGTGTTTCTTGAATCCAAACTGGATCTCCCTTCTCATTTGAATGGTTGTAAATCCCACGTCAGCCCAGCCCCAGCAGGAATTACACACAGCCCAAAGCTCTGCTCTCTCCTGGAAACCTCTCCCAAGACCTCACATGGCCCAGCTCCCAGGGCCCCTTCTCAGGGGATCATTAGAGGGCAGAAAAAAGAGCCTGACTCCCCGTGCCCTGCACCTGCGGCTGCAATTCCCTCCAGGCTCATGGCAGGGCTGATTTTCCATCTGCTTTTCAGGATTAATCCCCCCAGGGCAGTGCCCTGACTCCATCCTGCCCTGGGCAGGTGTCCCTGTGATGACAGAAGTGTCCCTCAGGCCTGGCCCCTGCCCTTCACCTGCTCCCTCCTGCACCTGGGGCAGCTTCACCCACACAGACAGCCCTGTTTTCCCCCAGTTCCCTCCATCCTCAGTGGTTTGGGACCAAAAACGTGGAAAATCACTGGGAATTCTAAGTGGGAATTTTCCTTCCAGAGAGCTGAGTTGTGTCTGCATTCCCTGCCCAGGCATAGGGATAAATCCCCATGGGAGATGGGTTCCTGTGTTTCAGGGGTTAATGCAGCCTTCAGCAACATCAAATACTTCTGCTGATGCAGAGAATTTATAAGCAAGGGGATCATTTATTGCACTTGGGACTGAATAACAGTTCTTTCAAGTTTTTTATGGCGTTATTTCCTCCCATAGATAAATTAAATTAATGGCAGTGGTCATTCCCCCCATGGCAGGGAATCCCTGAGTGCCCAGGGCCAGGTTGGACAGGGTTTGGTGGGATAGTGAAAGGTGGCCCTGCCCATGGAATGAGATGATTTTTGAAGTCCTTCCAGCCCAAACCATCCCATAACTCTGCAATTCCTAATGAGAAAGTTTGATTCTGACGAAGCCTTGTAGGGAGAGAGCGGGACAAGAACAATGAGGAGGCTCTGACATTAAATCACATTAATTGCAGCATAATCTTGGAGATGCGTTCCTGGCTGCCAGATTTGCTCATTCTGTGAGCAGCTGCCCACCCACATCCCTTCCCCAGGAGCTCACTGCACACGTAAATCACAGCAGGGTCCTTCCTCAGCCGTGAGGATGGCTGCTGCTGCTGCATTTTTGGTTGTAGTTTCTGGTTTCAAACACGCCCTGTCCCTCTGTTAGGTGCTTCTTCCCGTGTTTTCCTGGATTAAACAAAGCACAGTCCAAGCAAATCTCTGCTCAGGGTGGAGCCAAAGCCCTGCTGCCCTTGGGAAGGTGCCTGTGGTCAGTTTAGGTGCTGCCACTCAAAAAGCAGGGGAATTGTGACCTAGTGAAGGAGATCAAAAACGAGGTCATTCCAAAACCAGCTCTTGTGGGTGGGCAAACCCTGTCCTGGGGCAGTGGGGCAGAGCTGGGCTGGACCCCCCAGGCCATGCAGGTTTAGGGCTTTCAGCCTCTCTGGGGGTTTGACATCAAAACCCACACCTGAAGCTCCGATGGTCAGGTCAGAACGTTTGTGGGAATGTTCTGCTTTGCCCAGCACCAAAACCCCACCGGGCCCCAGCAGCTGTTTCAGGGTGTGAGGGGAAGGCTCCACCTGCAGATGTTGGACTCATTTCCACTCCCAGCCTGGCAGGTCCCTGGGAAAAGCCCTCTCCCTGTCCCTGGGAGTGGGCAAAGCTCGAGATGACCCCACCAGAGCCAGAACCTGCAGGTGGAAGTTGCACACAAGAGGCCAAAGCCCAACCCACGGAGCCCAGGCTGGCCCTGTGTGTGACAGGGGGCTCAGAAGCCACTTTCTCATCCTGGCTTCCCACCAAACCACAACTTCCCCTGAGCCCTGCTCCAGCAGACCTCATTTGACATGGAATTCTGTGCATTCCTCCAGGCAGGAGCCTCTGTTTCCCAAAATATCCCTGACAGGTGTCCTTAAAATCCTGGCAGCAGAGTGACACCACTGAGAGAGAGCCCAAAATGGATTTCATCTCTTTGAGCCCAACCAGACTCAACCCTGGACCTCCAGGTCACTTTTATTTGTGCAGCTTCTCTCAGGCACAGGGATGGGAGAGCAGGAACATCTCCATGCCCACAGCCCCCATCTGGCTGCCCGGGCACAGAGCTCAGGGCTGGGGCAAGCTCTGGGTGCCCACTGGAAAAATCTGGTCATCAAAATTATTAGAGAGGTTTCTCTGCCCTAATTGAAGTGCAAACAAACCCAAAGTCAGTTGTGGAGATTTTTATTTAACAGTAAATGTGAGGTCCAGAGGGATGGGCAGGGTTTGGATGGATGGAGGGATGGATGGATGGATGGATGGATGGATTCCCAATGGGAATCTGGAAGGCAAAGCCCTGCATTGCACTGAGGTTTTTGGGGTTTCTTCCCAGCGCTGCCAAGAGGAAATTTGAGACATCAACTCCATCACCTCCTGCATTTTGTCTTCTGAATTCTGTAAAGGCAGGAAACTCTCTCCAGGACAAGCACCAGGTTGTCCCTAGGGATGCCATCCTCAGGCAGAGAGGGATTTTGTGATCCTCTGCCTTCGCTGGGCCTGTCCTGTCCCCTCTCCTCCAGCCAGGGATTGCTGGGCAGGGCCAGCTCAGGCTGCAGGAGCTGCAGGAGCTGCAGGAGCTGCAGGAGCTGCAGGAGCTGCAGGAGCAGCTCTGCCCACAGTGGCCGTGGGGACCCTGGAGGTGGCAGTGGCACAGGTGTGATCACACAGGGTGTGAGTTCCTTCAGAGCTGCAGGGCTCCATTCAGAGCCCACAGGGGAATTGCTCATTTGTAAAACCACACCGTGTTCCACAGGGGAAAACAAAACAAAAAACCCCCAGCAATGTAACTGAAACCAACCCAATCTCCAGCAGCAAATCCAATCAAGTTTTCCTGTTAACCACAGGTCTGGAGAACATTGGATTGAGTCATTCACGGTGCTGAATCGATGGGAATCATCTGGAGTGACTCCCAGCAGCCGTTTGTGCTTGCAGAGGGATGAATCTGGTGCAGCCGGACGCTGCAGTGCCCACTCCTGCCGTGGTCCCCACACGGGGGGTGACACGGGACATGGGCCACCAGGGGAGGGTCCCCACAGCGTGGCAGCTGCGGAAAAATGCCCTGGAAATATGAAGGAGGTGGCACAGAGCACATCCCACGGGTTTTCCAGGGCTGCTGATAAGAGAAACCACAGCACCAGAGGGGCCCTGGCTGGGATGGGCTGGGAGGGACCTCAAAGATCATCCAGTGCCACCCCTGCCATGGGCAAGGACAGTTTCCACTATCCCAGGTGGCTCCAAGCCCCATCCTTGGATGCTTCCAGGGACGGAGCAGCCGCAGCTTCTCTGGGAATTCCATCCCAGTTCCTCCCCACCCTCCCGGGGAACAATTCCCAACATCCCATCCAGCCCTGCCCTCTGGCAGTGGGAAGCCATTCCCTGTGTCCTGTCCCTCCATCCCTTGGAGATGCTCTCTCTCCATCTGTCCTGCAGCTCCTTCAGGCCCTGCAAGGCCACAGCTGTGTCACCCCAAAGCTTCTCCTCTCCAGGTGAACAATCCCAGCTGTGCCAGCCTTTCCTGCCAGCAGAGCTGCTCCATCCCTCTGATCCCCTGCTGCCTCCTCATGCAGGACCAAAGGATGCTGTCCCCATCCCCCTGCACCCTCCGTTCCCAGGGTCAGGCTCTCAGCTCCCTCCCCTGGACCCCCCCACAGAACCCCAGGCAGCCTCTGAGCCGTGCTGGGACGGTGCCACCAGCGAGACCACTTCACTTTTACATTTTCAGTGGCATTTGCGGGTCGAGAGCGACCCAACTGCCTTCATCCTTTTTTTTTTTTTTCCCACCGCCGAAAGGAAAGCCCCAGGGAGCTGGAGTGATGCAATCCTTGAATCATCCTGCAAAGAGCAGTGGTGGGCGAGTGCTGGGGCGTGAATCACACAGCTCCTAATTGCGGCCCCCGCTTGGCAGCCAACTGCCCAAGTTGTTGTTTGCCGTCCTATTTTCCCTTTTATTTGGCCGCTTGACAGTGGTTGTTCATTACAGGACTTTTTGAGATGCCTGTTGCCGTTGCCTCAGGGGCGCCAGTAATTTTTTAATGAATTTCCCCCAGACAGAGATGAACAAAAGAGCCAGAGGAGAGGGGTTTGATTTCCAGCCTCTGGCAGCGCTTTATAAACAGCTCCGATGATTAAAAAGACAAGAGGGTTCTTTTAATAATGGGCTTTGTCAGGGTTCAGCTAATTAATTTCAGAGAAAAAAGGAGCATTTTGGTAAAGCAGCCACTTGAGCTCCTTCCCCTGTTCAGCTTCTCTTTGGCTTCACAATAAAATGTCCCCATCTCATTGGAAGGGTGGTGGAAGTTCAGGATGGTTGAGGTCCCTTCCAACCTGGCCAAAGCTCAGCCTGCGCTGCCCATCTCCCTGGAAAATGTGGGCAGGGTGGGAGTGAGGAGCTCTCCAAGCTGCAGCCGTGGCATCCTGCAGGATAACGCAGAGGAAAAGTTGCTGGCCAAAAAAAAAAAAAAAGGAAAGAAAAGAAAAGGAATTCAGATGAACCCCTCCCGTCCTCTCCTGCCACACTGAGGGCTCCTGACTGCTGAGAAATCAGGTGTGAGAAGGGAATGGAGAGGATGGCCATGGAAAACTGGGATTCATGCAGTGGGGAGAAGCAGCAGGGAGCCTGTGGCCTCCCCAAAGGTGGGGGACCAACCCCATTCCCATTTTTGCCTTGTTTTCCCCGGATTCCTGATCAACCTTCTCTCCCTCCCCGGTGGGTTGCACACCCAGGGCTGGGAAACTCCAGGACAAGCGAGGCAGTGCCAGGCTGGGGGAGCTCAGCAGAGCCCAGAACTCCTTCCCTGGGCACAGCAGACACCAAAAAATCAGGATATTGCATCCAGCAGGTCCTGCTGGATAAAACCAGGTTCATTTGTCCTGCATTCTTCACCTTATTTAGAGGCAACCCCGGCCCTGTTGCCCTCCCCTTGCTCCACTTGTGAAATAAATGTCTATTTTTGTGCTCAGCTCCTGCCTGTTCCCCACGTACTGCCAGGGAAATGAAGAGCTGTGTTTATTCCAAATGGCTTTATTGAAGCATCGGGAAGCACAAATCAATTTCCAAACGAAGTCCTGTGGTACCCCAGGAACCAGAGCTGACAAACACGGAGATTTGCCGGGTTAAATTAATAGCAGGGCAAGATAAAAGGCAAGGCAGGCCATAAAATGAGTCAGGCACAACATACTCCCGAAAACGTAGAGCTCAGCAGTAAATAACCAGCTGAGGGGGTTTAAAAAATCATTTTTAAAAAAAACGGAAAAGCAAATTCTGGGCAGCCCTGAGCGCGTTTTGCCGTGGAGGAGTCGCTCCTGCCTTTCTTTAGTGCCCGTGGTGGGGCTGCAGGAGGAGAGCACTGCTGGAAACTTCACGGCAAAACCTTCCACTTTTCCCCTTGTTCCGGGCAGAGGCAAATTCAGATTTCCTCACGCCCTCCTCCAGCGCTGGTGGGGCCAAGAGCTGCGGTTTCCCCCTCTGGCTGTGGTTTCCTGCAGAGGCTGGGAAATGCTGGGTTTTGGCAAATAAACGGAAGAGATGAAGCCTTGGGCAAAACGGGGGCAGAGCAGGCACCACTCACCCCCGCAGGAATCACAGGCACCCCGGGGAGCATCACCCGGGGCTGGAAAAGCCGTGTCCTGCTGGGAATCACCCGGGAATGCCGGCCTGGGGGTGTTCCGCCTGCTGGCAGCAAAAGTGGAAATTTGCTCTTCTCTCTCCTCCCCCAGAGATGCTCCCCTTGTTTGAATTTCAGTTTAATTCGTACCACCTCGTCTTCCCGTTGCACTGAGGTGCTCTCCCAAGTGGCTTTTCCCACCGGAATGTCACCAGCAGCCACCTCTGGTCCCCGCTGGTCCCCAGGGACAGGGACAAGCTGCTGTCCCGAGCGTGGCTCTCACCCAGGGCAGCCCCTCGGGCGCTGCTGCCTGAGCTCGCTGAACGTTTTCACACCTTCCGTGGGGCTGCTCCGGCTTCTTGCACCGCTCCTCTGTCCTCTAATTAACTAATGAGACGTGATGAGGCTGTGACACGCACCGGGAGTGACAGGGCCACCGAGGGTGGCATTTCCCTGGCAGGGCTGGGAGGGGATGTGGTGACAAACACTGCGATGGGAGCACTTGGAAAGTGAGAATCGCCCAGAAACCTTCGAAATTCTTTAACCTTGTGGATTCTCCTGCATTCCCAGGCTGGAAGGAGGGTGGGAAAAGATCCTGCTTTTCTGGGAGTCTGTCCCTCCTCAAGGCGGTGAGACACGGCCTCTTTTAAACCTTTTTTTTTCTTTTTTTTTTTGGGGGTGGGGGGGGAATGTGGCTAAAACTCTCCTGGAATGTTCCAGGCTTGGAGCTAATAAAGCTCTTCCACATAAATTAAGTTACAGGTATCTCATGTTCATCCCCTTGGGTTTCATCACTTTTTGTTTGTGAAACTCAATCCAGTGATGCATAATAATAATTATCATCATAATAAAAAATTGTCTAACGAGCAGGAAATCAAACCCTGTCTCCTGGGCAGTCAATATCAGTCATTTTTTTAAATTTTTTTTAATAAACATGTAATTACTGTGTAACTAAAGCTGAATTCACAGGTTCAGCTGATGTGTGCCTGGGTGTGAAGCAGCTCTGGCTGCTGGGGGTGATTTCTGCAGGCTCCAGCTTGGGCTGGAAGAGATCCAGGGATTGGGAGCAGCTCCTTGCCATGGTAACCCCTTCCCACCTGCCAGCCCTGGCTGTGTTTTTCTCAGACAGGCTCTGAGTTTGAGACGCTGTCCCTCAAAAATTCACCCCCTGGGCCAGCCAAGGAGGTGCAGTCCCAGCCTCCCCCCAAAAAACCCTGCCTGCACCTGGAGAACGTGGAGAAAATGCAGAATTGCCTCTTCAGAGTGAACTTTTGGCATTGAGCTGACGGAAGAGAACTAATTAAATTAAATATTAGGAAGACATTGAGGGCCTGGCACAGGGTGCCCAGAGCAGCTGTGGCTGCCCCTGGATCCCTGGCAGTGCCCAGGGCCAGGCTGGACAGGGCTGGGAGCAGCCTGGGACGGTGGAAGTGTCCCTGCCATGGCTGGGGTGGAACGAGATGATTTTCAGGCCCCTTCCCACCCAAACCAGTCTGGGATTCTGGGATACTGGCACACGAATGTGCACAGATCCCAGCACAGACCCATCGAGGCTGCTCCTCCGGCTCCCGGGGTGAGGCTCAGCTCCTGCAGGGAGGTTTAACTCCTGAAGAGCTGCTGCCTGCTCTGCAGCAGCCAGAACACAAAGTCTGGGCTGGGTGGGGGCAGAGGAGCTCCCTGAGCCTCCCTGCAGGAGTTTGGAGGTCCAGGAGGGTGGTTTAGGTGTTTAAATCAGTGTCAGAGCGTGGTAATGGTTATCACTTACTGGAGTCATTGTGTGGGAGCACTGCAGTCACCCGGGACAGGTTTTGGCTTGAGCTGAGTAAATCCAGCTTAATTAACGCTCCTTGGAGCCCGTTCCATGAGTCTTGGCTCATCTCTGCATCCACGGGGGCTGAGATCAGACTCATGTCCCCAGAGAAGCTCGGGGTGATGAGTGCTCCCCCCCAGCTCTGCCCTGTCCCTCCCCTCGCTGCCTGTCCCCGAGAGCCACCAACAGCCGGCACAGGGTGACACCAGGGGCAGCTGCCAGCAGCCTTCTGCTGCAGCTTTTCCCCACTGAAGCACCACTGGAGAGCGGTTTTCCAAGGGATTTTCCATCCTGCTTGTGCCTGATTCCGGGTGCCATCCCCTCCTCCTTTCCTGCTGCTTCAGAGGGAGCTGGGAGGAGCAGGAGCAGGAGGGAAAAGCAGCCCGGTCTGCACCTCCCAGGCAGCTGGGCTTTGCCCCTGGCATGCCCAGGGAGGGCTGGATCGGCAGCTGGGCAGATGCCAGAGCATTTTCACATCCCCACAGCTCCCAGGAGTGACTCCAGCCCTCCCTTTCCTGCTGCTTCCCTCTCCTTCCCCTCCCGCAGCGCTGCTCTTCGTGTCAGACTTCGGGAATTGAGCCCAAAACACGAAATCCAGATGTTGGGAGAAATCCCACTCTGCCAGGGACGAGGGGGATTTTTGGGAGATGCTGGGGAGGGGAGGACGGGCACTCCCTGAACAGCAGCTGGCCCGGGGACACCCCTTTGTCCCCATGGTGGTTGGTGTTTATTGTTCCTGTCAGCCAAGGCCTCTCGCCCTTGTTTGAGGGCAAGGGAAGGGCTGGTTTCCCGAAATCCCGCAGGACCGGCAGGGATGGGCTGGGATGGGCTGGGATGGGCTGGGAATGTCTGCGAGAGCCCCGCGCTGTCTGCGAGGCTGCTCCGGGTACTCGAGCCTGGGGAGCAGGAAATATTAACGAGCTGTTAATTAGCCCCCAGTTTCTCTCACACCCGCACCCTTCACTCCTGTGCTCGCACAGCTTCGGGCCAGAGGGTGTTGGCAGCATCTCGGCCACCCAAAAAAGCGTGAGCAGGACAAAATTCGGTGGAATTTTTAGCTGCTGTGGCATCACCTGCTGAATCCCACAGGCAAGAGCCTTCCTGCCAAAAAATAAACCACCAGAGGTCCAGTAGGACTTGTAGAGTGTCCAACAGAGACTTTCCTCAGTGTCCCTTAGGCTGTTGTATCTTTGCAGGTGGAAATGCAACAAGAGCAAGGGATTTCCAGTTGGAGGTGAATTCAGAGAGAGAAGAGAAAGTAGTGTGTGCCAGTTTTTTGGGGCAGGTTTGGAAAGAGTTTGAGCACAAAGCAGCTCATACCTGGGAGTTTATCAAAACAGCAGCAAGGAGATTTCGGAAGAAAATCTGTCAAGCCCAGCAAAGGATCCTTAAGGGGGAGTTCAGCAGATGCAGGGAGAAAGGACTGAGAGAAGGCAGGACAGGGACAAAGCAGGCCCTGTAATCCCCAAATCTTCTGGGGTACCAGATAACTCCCAAAATAGGCACAGAAGGCAGAGATGGCTCTGAAGGTGGCAGGTTTGGCTTCCCTTGGATGCATCCCTGCTCCTCGGGTGCTCTGCCCCAGCACAGCCCCCACCAGAGCACAGCTCATCCCTCTGCCACATCGGGAGATAAAAATGGCAAAACCCAGCTGATGGGGCAGGGAAATCTGGAGTCATATAGGAATTAATGAAATCCTTCCCAAAGCACTGCAGGAACGTGGGTTTTTTAACCTTTTTCATATTGTAGGAATACTTTGGGATCAAGCCTGGCTTAAATCCCAGATGGGGCAAGAAAAAATCATGTTGCCATTAAACAATCAGCTGCAAGGAGCTGAGGGTGTCCCCAGGAGGATTAAAGCCCACAACCAGCCCAGAAATGCTGCAGATGTAATATTTATAACCAATGTGGGTTTATGCTCGTGTGGCCCCAGTGCCACAGTCAGAGCAGGTGCAAAAGAAAGGAAAAAAACCCAAACAAAACAACCCAAAAGCAAACAACCACCCCATAACCAGAGCACAGAGGGAGTTTGGTTATGTAAGGCTTTATTCTTCCTTCCTCAAAACCCATCTGCTGCTCAGGAGCTCATTTCTGTGTATTCATTCTGATTCTTGGACTGCATTCCAAGAGTCTCCACGGCCAAATGGAGTCTTTTTAATTTCCCTCCCCTCTCCTGCAGTGTGACAGGAATTGCTGGCACTTGTGCTGCTTCCTACACTTGTGCCCCAGTGCTGTGGAGAGACAACTCTTATGCCAGTTTTCCTGCCAGTTTTTCTGCCTCTTTCCTGCCTGTTTCCTCCCAGTTTTCCTGCCTGTTTCCTCCCAATTTTCCTGCCAGTTTCCTGCCTGTTTCCCATCTGTTTCCTCCCAATTTTCCTGCCTGTTTCCTGCCTGTTTCCCATCTGTTTCCTCCCAGTTCTCCTGCCTATTTCCTCCCAGTTTCCTGCCTATTTCCTCCCAGTTTTCCTGCCTATTTCCTCCCAGTTTCCTGCCTGTTTTCTGCCTGTTTCCTCCTAGTTTTCCTGCCTTTTTCTGCCTCTTTCCTGCCTGTTTCCCTCTGCGAGGAGCTGTCAGTGTGGGCACAGCCCACGGGAGCTGGGGAGCTCTGAGCAGCTTCCCCAGGACCCCCAGTTCACCCTGGCACCCCCAAATGCAGGAGAGGACAGGAACAGGGAGCTGTCACCCATCCCCTGGCAGCCAGCAGAGCCAGCTGCCCTCCCACGTGTCCCTGGCACTGCACCTGGGCTTTCACCAGCTGGATGCTGGGCAGGGATTGTTTTCTGCCCCAGCTTTACCAGTTCCCTCTCCCTGCCCTCTCCGTGCCCACAGAGATGTTTTCCCTGGAAATGCCCAGCACAGGCTGGGCTCCCATGCCAGGTGCTGAGTGCCAGGGACACTCAGGTGACTGTGGGCAGTGCCAGCAGAGGTGGCAGCTCCAGGGCTGCCCCCTGCCTGGTGCCACCGCAGCACAAGGAGTTTCAAAACCCCACCGGGAATTATTTTTACATCTGGCCTCACTCTTCCCCACCCAGCATCACTTCCCTGCTGCTCCTCTTCCTCTTCTCCCTTCCCCCAGGGACAAGGTGAGCTCTCAGGGCAGGGCCAGCAGCACTGCAGGAATTCCAGGCCTGTTCCAGGTGTTTTCATCCCAACACACCCCAGTGCAGAGATGGAGAGTTTATTTACTCCCCTGCAGCCGCAGTTGGTGACTCCTGGCTCAGCCTCAGCCCCTGCTCCTCCTCCTCCCATACATATTTATGAGCCCAATTATCCCTGAACAAGCGGGTTGCTGTGCAAATAAACGATTTTTAATCTAAATTACCGAGTTTACACACTGCCCCCAGCTCTGCTTAGCAGAACAGCTGGTGTTTACCAACTCCTCAGTACCCATCCAGGCAACACCAGGAGATGCTGCCCAGAGAGGGGCAGCCACCTCTGAGATAAGCTGAGCTCGAGGTTTGGCTCTGCCTCAGCCTCGAGGTTTAGCTCTGCCTCAGCCTCCCTGCTCCTCCACATCAGGTCTCTCCTCCAGCCCAGTTTGCACCTCTGTGCCACGAAGGAACGATGAAAAAACGTCTGCTGATAACAACTGTTATTTTTGGGCGCTGAATTTCTGCAGGAGAGAGTCCTTTCCGTGAAAATCCAAACAAATCCAGCTCTCTGCCCATATCTGCATTTCCATTTATCAGCATCTCCTTTCTCCCCGTTCCACGGGAGGCTCACACCGGAGCTCGGATGATGCAAGAATTATTCCTGTCGTGGTATTTCCACTGTCCAAGAACGAACATATGTGAGAGAAATCCAGCCCCTCGTTATTCCGGGCCTTAAATGGCCCCCTGAGGCACTAAACAAACGGGATCACAGTGCCAGGGCTGGAGCTACGTCAGCACTGGGAGTGCTGGTGCCTGGAAGGTCAAACTGGGGAAGGGCTGGAGCACCAAAGCCAGAGCAGGGATGTTCCTGCACCCTCTGGAAGCGCTGGGGGGGAAGGTGCTGCTCTGAGCAGCACGTGCTGCTGCACGTGGCTCCCACCAGGCCGACTTCCAGCCTGTCTGGCTGCAGGGAGCAAGGAAAACTCCTGGCCTGGGCATGGAACAGGCAGTCACATGTGGCTGGGGAAGGAGTCACAAGCCACGGCACACCTGGTGTCCGAGGAGATTTGATCCATCCCTTCCCTTTCCCCTATTTCTGCTGCCGGCTGTGGGAGGAGGACGCTGGTGGTCCTTCCTTCTGCAGGACAAGTCCTGTGTCCCTGTGGGAGCCCTGCAGGCTGAAAATTTCAGGATTGCTGAGCTGAGGGGTGCTGGCCCTCAGGCAAGCACCACGTTTGACTTGAGGCCTTGGAAAAGGCTCCCGAGATTGGGGGATGGCACAGAGGTTGTGGGTGTGTAGTTTAAATAGTGTTGTGTGATCTGACAGGGTGAAAAACTTAGATTTGGGGTTTTAGTGTATAGTAATATATGGGGTGTAGGTCAGTTGTCTTTTGGCATCTTCTTCTTCCTTCTTCTTCACGGATTTGGGTGGTTTTCTGTGGTTGGGTGAAAAGGGTCCCCAGTGTGGACCAAGGGTGATGGGTCATTGGGTTAAAAGAATAAATAATGTAGGTGTCATCTCGTTACTGAACAATTAGTGCTTAAAAGACCTTGGTAAGGGTTAGAGAGGGGACATTTTGCTGGCTTGTTAGCTGGGACTTACACCTTGTGAGTCTGGAAGAAGATAAGAAATAATAAACAACTGATTGAGAACTCAGAGACCACGCTCCTCGTGTGTCACTCATCCTGACCTCGGAGAGAGAACTCCCACGTGTTCCCACATTCCTTCTCTTCCTGGAGCAGCAGCACAGCCCTGGCCAGGCCCTGCAGCCCTGCACACCCTCCTGCTGTGTCCCAGAGAACAGCCCAGGAATGAGGGACAACATCCCCATCCTGGACAGGGTGGAGGATGACAGGAGCTCCAGGAGCTGAGCCACCACCCTGTGCCCTCCTCTGCCACAAAGTCTCCAGATTTCTCTGCCCACAAAAGTGGTGGCTGGAGGGATGGAATATCCTCATCTTTCCTTGGGCACCGACCCAGGACTTGGTAGACACAAACAACAGCTTTAAATTTCATTGTGTTACGAATTTTAATTAGCCCTGGCCACCCTGAGCTCTCATCCCACTGCACCACAGCAGGTGGGAGCGGGCAGGCAGGTGAGGGAGAGGGAAAATGATATTTTATAGGATGCTCCCAAGGAGGAAGACTTTCTTCCCCCCTCTGCAGGCACCACAAATTTGTTTTGCTGTGGTTTAGGGAGGACACACGCGGTTTCAAAGCAGCTCCCTGCAATTCAGAACATCTCTGCTGGACTCCTGGAGCTTGGCTGAGTTAGGCCAGCTCAGACACTGAGCCTGTGTGTTTAGACAAAGCCCTCAGGGCTTCCAGAGCCATCCGAGCTCCTCTCCCAGCCTGATTTCCAACTGTCCATCTTCCTCCTGCCACAAAGGTGAGACCCTGCTTTTCCCCGAGTGTGAGAACATCCAGAGAACGTTAAGTGGTTGGAATGGCCCTTAAAGACCATCTAGACCAAAAGAAAAAGGCGAGCTGACTGAAAAACTGCAGAAAACATCCTGCCCCGGCACGGTGAGCACCAGCCACCTGCCCTGAGATCAGGTGGGGTGAGGCAGGAAGGTTTGGGGCTGGATTTCACCCAGGATGAAGATTTCCCTCGCCTGGGCTGGGGTCCGAGGCTGCCCGGCAGCAGGGCAGGAATGCTCGGTAAACAAGCAGTAAATAATCATCGCCCCGGTGACAAACGCCTCCAAGGGATTGCAAGAGGAAGCTGAACTCGGCGTTTGCGGGGAGCGGGGAGGAAATAAACATTCTGCGTTTAACCATCCCCGGCAGGGCAGCGCGGGCAGGGAGCTGGAGGAACTGGGAGCGGCGCCTGGCTGTGAAGCCCCCGATGGCCCCTGGTTGTCAAAGCAAAGAGATCCGCGGGGAAAACCGCTGCTTCTGCCCTGTGCTCCAGCCCGGAGCGACAGCCGAGCTGCGGCTCTGCGGGGGAGCCGCTCTCCTGCAAAAAATGGGCATTTATTGCTCTCTGGTGGCGAGACGGGCTGAGCAGCTGAGCTGCACATTCCTGCCGGAGAACCGCTCAGCTTGGAAAAGCCCTCTAAGACATCGAGCCCGACCGTTCCCGCGCCGCTAAAGCGTGTCCCCAACTGCCACACGCTACGTTTAGACACCTCCAGGGATGGGGACTCCAGCACCTCCCCGTCCCAGCGCTCTTTTCCCGTGCTCCTGCTCCAGACCCGGAGGTTGGATGGCAGGGCTGGGGTGAGGGTGGGCTCTGCCTGCCCCTGAGCAGTTTTTTCCGCCCCCCAGATGAGGCTGGACCAGCCCTTTTATTCCTCCTCACCTCCCTAATTCTGCGTCTCTCACTGCCAAAAACTTTGGTGGTGCTTCTTACAGGACAGAAGTTGGCAGAGATGTCATGGTGGAGCAGACGAGGTTAAAAACCAGGCATAAATAAAGCAGTGGCTATCTCAAACACGTTTGTGCCGGGCTGAGCTGCTCCGAGGTGTGGGGCAGCTGTGGGGACAGCTGGCAGCACTCCCCAGTCCCCATCCTGGGCAGGGCACTTCTGAAACCCTGCCAGGAGCCCAGCCCTGCTGCACCACCAGCTCCACACCGCTGCTGGGGCTTCATCCTGCCCTGGCTGTGCCCCTCCACTCTGGGGCACAGCCCTGCTCCCAAAAAAATGAGGCCAGGCTCCCAAGTGCTTGGGACGAGGAGCCAAACCCTCCCAGCTCCCTCAGGACGTGGTGCAGGACCTCTCCTGGTTCTGGAGAGCACACGGACCTGGCACGGTGCTGCCGGATGGCTCCCACTGGTGTCCCCAGGGGGGCAGAAGGTCACACCACGTGGCCACCTTCGCTCAGCCACCGGGGCCGGGCCGTGGGGCAGCCTGGCGTGCCCTCGGGTCCCCCTGGGGCTCCGGGGATGGCACCCAGCTTGGCACGGAGCCGGGCTTGCAGCTCCTGGTCTCCCAGCTCGGCGGCCGCGGCGAGGGCCAGCAGGAAGTAGGTGGCTGCGTCCTGTTCATCCTGGGCAGAAAGCAAGGGACAGCGTCAGGAAGGGGCTTCACTGGAGGGCATGGGGCAGGAGGGAACTGGGGCAGAGCCTGGGGGTTCCAGGCAGCACCCAGGGACACCTGATTTCACTGGAGTGGTGCTAAGTGCCAGCACTTCTTTCCAAATTACCTTCCCCCCTTGAAAACCAGAGGATGTGACCTCCACCCTCGGCTCTCCGTCCAAGCCACAGCAGCACGGGAAGGCTCCTTTCTCACCTTCAGCTTGTGCAGGGTCAGGTTGCCCAGGTGCCAGTAGACCTTGCAGTAGTACAGGGCCTCTGCTGAGCTCTGCAGCACGGGGGGACGCATGGCCAGGGTCTTCAGGTAGCAATCCTCGGCCATCTCATACATGTGCAGCAGGTCATAGGCTGTGGCCAGGCGGTGGAAGGCAACCAGCTCCTGCAGCTGATCCCCTGGGAAAGAGAGGGATGGAATCAGCCAGCTCCTGCAGCTGATCCCCTGGGAAAGAGAGGGGTGGAATCAGCCAGCTCCTGCAGCTGATCCCCTGAGAAAGAGAGGGGTGGAATCAGCCAGCTCCTGCCATGGGTCTCCTGGAAAAGAGAGGGGTGGAATCAGCCAGCTCCTGCCATGGGTCTCCTGGAAAAGAGAGGGGTGGAATCAACCAGGTCCTACAATGGAAACCCTGGAAAAGACATGTGTGGAATCAACCAGCTCCTGCCGCTGATTCCCTGGAAAAGAGAGAGTTGGAATCAGCTGGAGCTGTCTGGAATCAGGGTGGAATCAGCCAGCTCCTGCCATGGATCTCCTGGAAAATTTGCTGATCCAGCTCAATCCATGGGCAGCCCTGCTGAGCCACTTTGGATGCATTTTCTCAGCAGCCTGGGGGCATTTTCTCTGCTAAGAGAAAACAGAGCCATGGGCAGGGTTGTTGATGCCACAGCTGGACAGGTTGGCCCAGGAATATCATTAAGGGGATATTTTGGGTGCTGGAAGGGGCTGTTACGAGACTGGTCCCATCCCAGACATTGAAGCTGGCATTTTGCCCATCCAAACTATTTCTGCAATGGGAAGGGGTGAGGTTTTTAGCAGAACCAGGGCAGAGAGGAACTGCTCAGTCCCGTGCTTTCACCAGGCTTCCTGTGCTCTGGGGTAACAAAACTCCTCTGGTGCCACACAGCTGAAAAAAAAGGGAAGTGGCCATAAAAAGATGTCATGACTTTGGGTCAGAACAGGTCCAGCAGTGTTAGGAAAGCAGGAGATCCCCTTTTCACACGGGTATTGTTCTCACCCACAGGATTCAGCGGCTCCCAATGCCCTGGGGGTGAAAATTACCCACTGACCAGTAACTCCCAGGAACTTTTGGGTGTAGATCACTCACCAACCCTGAGGCTGAGCCTGGCTGCCAGCGTGGCAAACTCCAGAGCCTTCTCGTAGCCCTGCAGGCTGATCTGCAGCTCTGCCAGTTTGTTGAACAGCCGCAGCTCTGTCTGCGTGGCCTTGAGTTTCCTGGCCAAGGGCACAGCACCTCCCTAAGGAGAGAATGGTGAGCTCAGGATGCTCCTGGAGGGATCAGCACTGCCTGAGAGGGGTGACAGAGCAGCAGGACAAGGACCAAGGCAGGGGATGGGCACTGCAGGTTTAGGTTTTAGTCCCTTCTTTCCCTTGAAAATGGGTTTTAAATCCCAGAGCATGGCTCCCAAAGCCTGAGCCTCGCATCTCTGCCCTTCCTTGGGTGCCTGGCATTCTGACTGGGTGTACCCAGGAGTGACCAGCTCACACTTAACACCACTGCGATTTGTAATGGAAGGGGCTCATCCCCAACCCCAAAAGTTCTCTGGAGTTTTTTGCAAACCTGTGCCCCAGGCCTCCCACCCTGGCACCCTCAGGATCATCCTCTCCACCCTCCCTCCTTTTGGTCTGCCCTGGGGCCAAGCCCCCCCAGCCACCACCCTGTGGGGACACAGGGACAGAAATGCCCAGAGGGCTCCATACCCTGTAAAACTCCACTGCTCGGGCCCTGTTCCGGCTGCCATTAAAGAAGGTGTCACCTGCTTTCTCATAAAGATCCATGGCCAAGAAGAAGTTGTCCCCTTTCAGAGCAGTCTGGATGGCTGCCTGGAAGGAAAAAGGGGCTGGAGTGACATTTGGAAAGGCAGAGACATTGGTGTGATTAAATTAACCCCAAATTTCTCCTCTTCCACTTCGCAGCTCAGCTGACAAAATAATGGTGGAGATGGAGAGGTGCCAGGAGTCTTCAACTTCAAGGACTTCCCTGGCCCTTATCCCTTATTTATGGATATTTCAATGGGAACTGGTCACCTGGCACTTCCAGCTTCCTTTGGCACTCCTGCATCACTTTCTGACTCAATGAATTCACTTATTTTCACCCCAAATTCCTCCAAACTCAGTGGATGGAAAGAAAGAGAGGAAATTCAGTGCCTGAGGGTAAGGCAAGAGCTGCTCCTTCCTTCAGGAGGTTTGCAGTGCTCAGAACTTTCCCTTCCAGGTTTTCCAGCCCCAAAGGATGGGAATGCAGGGGGCAGCTCCAGCCACCTCCTCCGTACCTGGAAGTACATTTCCACCAGCTCATCCTCCTGTAGAAGGTAATAGAGTTTTCCTGCCTGCAGCCAGGCCTCTGCTGCCTTCACAGCCTCCTCGAGGTCGATGAAGATCCTCAGGCTCTGCTTGGTGCAGTCCAGGGATTGTCTCCAAGCCCTGTGATGGCAACAGGCAAAAAGCCACTTCAGAGGAGTCACGGGACATCCTCAGCTGTCCCCGCACCACCTCCCCATGGCACTGACCCCCTGCCCTCTTCTCCTGCAGTCACCAAAGGTTGGGGACGAAAGGACATTCCCAGCTCAGAGCAATGTGTCCTGGTAGGATCACGGGAGTCTCCCGAGTCTCAGGCTTTAATGGGCATTAGGGCACCTTAGGACAATCCAGGACACCAGTGGTCCCACTCAGGCTGCTCCTCACCCCTCTGTGATAAAGAGGGGTTCATCCAGGTCACCTACAAACCCAATTTGCCGCCCTAAACCGAGTCCCAAAGTCACTCCCAGCTCCACATGGGAGCACAGGCAGGGAGGGCTTGTACTCCCAGACAGCACCTGGCACCCAAACCCACAGCTTTGCCGGGTGTTTGTCCCTTGTGCAGTCACAGAGACATCTCTGGCTGCATGTCCAAGGCCCTTTTTGAGCCCCTGGTCACTGGAGAACACAGGGACAGGCAGTGGGATGAGCCAGAGGGTTGGACATGGAGTCAGCTGTGGGGAAGGGACAGCCAGCAGTGCCCAGGGCAGTCTGTTTGCTTGGTGTCTCTCCTGCTGGCAACCAGGCCCCAGCTGTCCTGGGAGCCCAGGGAATGGGGAGCTTTGTGATCCTAAATAGCACCGTTCACATGACAGGCAGGAAATACCTTCCCCCTGCACTCAGCGTGGCCTGGCTGGGGAGGTGAACGTCCCAGCTGGGCACAGCCCTGCCCGTTTGTCCTTCTGGGACATGGCAGCTGGCTCTCCACTCTTTGAGCTGATGGCCTTCGAGGTCTGTGGCCTGTCCCAGCCTCCTTCTCTCCTCTCCTCTCCTGCCCAATATTTTCAGCCCCACGCAGGTGTCAGGCAGGAGATTAAAGGGGAGCTGATATTGGGTTTTAAGCACCTCCTGTGGCTCTTAAGCCCCCCCCTGGGGACAATATCACAGCAGATATAGGAAGGGCAGCCTTGGCAGCTGGAGGCTGAAACCAGACTTACTCCAAGAGCTGATAAGGAGCCTGTTCTTACCGGGCAGTGGTGATTAATCATTGGGATAAGCTTCCAAAGGAAGCAATGCATTCCCTGTCACTGGGTCCACTCTGCTGAAGGCTGGATGTCTCCTGGAAAACTGTGTTTGGCCAGACTCCAGTTCTGTCTGGGACAACATTTGCCCAGCTCTGGCTGACACTGAGCTGGTCCCTCTCAGAGCACAGTGACAGCTCATAAATCTCAGAACCAGAACTGGGGGGGGCAGATGGAGCCACCACACCCCTTCCCACCCTGCTCAAGGGACACCCCAGGAAAGCCACTGCACTCCGCCAGCATCCAAGAGCCCCAGCCACTCACTCAGGTGTGCCCAAAGCCTGGTAGAGCTGGCTGAGGGCCTGCCTGGCATTGCCCTCCAGCTGCCTGTCCTGCAGCTGCCGTGCCAGGGCGGCCCAGTGCTCGTGGTAGGTGATGCAGGCCTGCAGGTCGGGGCACACTCTGCTGTGGAAATGGCACAGACGCTCCGTGACGTGCAGCTGACCTGTGTGACACGGGGAAAGGGAGAAGGACAGGTCAGGGGACAGCGCTGGGGACCCGGCAGGGTGGAACGCTGCCCTGCTCCCCTCTATACTCACTCCTCAGGTTCTGCCACTTCAGGGCAAACCCCAGCGCCAGTTCATAGCAGAGTTTGGCATCTTCCATCCTCTGCCTGTCCACCATGGCCTGTGCCAGCCACAGCAGCACCTGTGCCAGCTCCATGTCCGGCTCTTGGTGTCCCTGGAGCTCGGCGTAGAGCCGCACTGCCCACAGCAGGTAGAGCTCGGCCAGCTGGGCGGCCCCGCACGACAGGCTCAGCTGGCCCAGGTTAGCCAGGGACACGGCCTGGTTCCTCCTGTTGCCCGTCTCCTTGGCCTTGTGCAGGGCCCTCAGGAAGTTCTCCGCGGCCTCCTGGACGTGGCCCTGGCCCCCGAGGGCCATGGCCAGCAGGTTGTGCACGGCCCCGCCCTGGGTCTCGCTGGCCGTGCCGCGCAGGGAGCGCCGCAGCCGCCGCAGGATGTCCCCAGCCGGGCCCGGCTGCTGCCGCACCAGGTACACCCAGCCCAAGCACAGCGAGGACTCAAAAGCCTCCTCCTCCCCCAGCAATCTGCCCAGGGCCGCGGCCCTGGCTGCGTAACGAAGGGCCCCGTGCAGCTGCAGCCCGTGCTGCAGGTACAGCCTGGACAGGACGGCGCAGAGCGTCCTCTGCATGGCCACGGCCCTGCCCTCGCTGCAGAACTGCAGCGCTTGCTGCAGGTACGCACAGGCCAGCGCTGGGATGCTGCTCCCGTCCAGCTGCTTTCCCAGGAGCTTGGAAGCGTTTTGGAGGATGAAGCCAGCTCTCCAGATGGGGCTGGGCGTCCCCTTGGCGCTGCTGGGGACAAAGGACCTGACGGAGGCCAGCGCGACATTTGGCAGGCACTTCTTGTCGTAGAGGTAGGCCAAGGTGGCAGCGGCGTCCAGCGGCCCAGCACGGGTGCCTGAGCTGAGCCAGGCGGTGCTGAGGCACTGCAGGTGCTCCAGAAAGGGCAGCACCTCCTCGGTCCTGCCCAGCTGCAGGAAGAGCTTGACGAGGAGGAAGCAGGCCCGGGCCTCCAGCGGGGCGTTGCCCACAGCGATGGATTCCCTCAGGACGTAGGTCAGGAGCTCCAGCTCGCTCTCCGAGCTGAAGGAGCGGCCAGGCAGGCACACCAGCAAGGTCAACGTCTTCCCCAGCAGGGAGGAGAACTTGTGCTTCATGTTCTGCTTCAGGTAGATGGAGGCCAGGCTGACGTGCAGCGCTGCCAGCAGGGGCAGGTCCCCAAAGCCCCTGTCCAGGGCACTCATGGCTTCCTCAAAGTACACCCGAGCCTGGGAGAACTTGACCTTTTTGATGCAGAGCTTACCCAAGAGGAAACAGAGCCTGACGTGAGCCCAAACTGAACGAGTCCTCTTGGCCCAGTCCCGGGAAGTCTCGAGGTACAGGACCAGTTCATCCTCATCAGAGAAACCATAAAAAGTGGAGTGGAGAAAGGAGAAGCTGAGATCATAAAAGCTTTGAAAACTGGGCATGAAACTGTCCTGGTTGAGGAAGGTCAATATGGGGTCAAAGACATCAGCATCCTCCATGTGTCCAGCGTTGAGGTCGATGAAGAATTTGGGGTAATCCAAGTCGTCCAGCTTCTCCAGGAGAACATCTTCCAGTGTGGCTGGGGCTGTTTCACTGCCTGGGCTGGACAGCTCTGAGGTGCTGCTCGTAGCCCAGTCGTTGATTTCCTCCCAAGACTGGAGCACTTGGATTTCTTTACTGCCATGGAGAGCAGCCTCTGGAAGGGACAGGGAAACCACGGTGGGACCAGGAAGAAATTCTTCCCTGTGGCTGCCCCTGGATCCCTGGAAGTGGCCGAGGGCAGGTTGGACGGGGCTTGGAGAAACCTGGGCTAGTGGAAGGTGTCCCTGCCCATGGCAAGGGGTGAGGCTGGATGACCTTTAAGGTTCCTCCCAACCCAAACCACCCTCTGATGTTTCCTCACGTCCACATTCACCCTCAGAAGTCACCACCAAAGCCTCCCCCTCCGTCCCCTCCTCATACTCACCTGGCGGCGCTTGTGGGAACACGGCTGTGGGCTCAAAACCAGCTGTACAAAGAGACAAACAGAAAACAAACCCCCAAATCCTTGGTCAGTGTCCATGTGCAGAAATCAGCTGAAGTCCCAAAGCCACCCAGGCAGAACAGAGAAACTGAGAGCCCCCAGAAACCCTGACCCTGCTCCTGCAGGCCAGGCTCAGTGGAGAGCAGCATCTGCCAGGGTGAATCCAGCTCAGGAGCTGCCCTGGGAGCAGAGAAGGTCCCTACAAACTCCAGCATGGCAGGGTCACCTCCTGAGGACACCTCCAGCCTCATCACCAGGTTGAGCATGGATTTGGTGTGATGGCCACCCCAGAAGTTGCCTCCACTGAGCTCCCATGATCTTGGGGCTCTCCAGGCACTGCCCAGCTCTCCATGGGGATCCAGGGAATGGGATAAGGAGAGGGGACACTCACCCAGCCTGTACACAGAGGTGATGTCAGTGTGTGCCAGGTCCCCCAGGAGGGTGGCAAAGTGCTGCTCGTCACCGTTGCAGGGGATCTGCAGGACTGGGGACTTCTCCTCTTCGCTCAGAAACACCAAGCCCTTTCCCCTGGGGTGGGGCAGGAGCAAAGAGTCAGCGTGTCCCCAGCCCCTGACACTGCAGCTGGCCTGTGGGGTGGGGTGGGATGGGATGGGATGGGATGGGATGGGATGGGATTGGGATGTTTTCCCATCCCTTCTCTTCCTCCCACCACAGAAGTTCTGTTGCAGATGAACACAGGATTTTGGACACCTTCCCCATCCATGTTCTCCATGAAGGAACAGAAAGGTACCAGAGAAAAGGATCTATTGGTCTTTTTTTTGGAATCCAGAAGCCACAGGATACCACCTGGTCTGCTCTGTCCCTTCTGGAGTATCAGAGAAAAGTGCTACAACTCCCCTTGAGTGACTCTGAGAGAGGAGAGCCCAGCAGACCCTGGTTAAAACCTTGTCCTCCCACACACACTCTTGGAGAAGCCTTTTAGGATGGGCATGGAGTTGAAGCCACCAACAGAGACAGCTGCCTGAGCCAGGGTGGGATTGACCACCCTCCCTCCCTGGACAGCTCTCGCTGTGTCCTTGGGAGGGTGTGGAATTCTGCTCTGTGCCAGTGGCCGTTCTGCCTCCACATCCAGGGGCAGCAGGAAGGAAAGCAGGATTTGGTTTCCTCGGCAGGGAATGCTCTCCCCACTCTTGTCAGGCCCCCAGCCCCTCAGAGCTACAAACTGAAGACATTTCTAGGACAAAGTGGGAAGGCAGCTTGCGGGAAGCCAGATTAGCCCAGGGCTGGATCTGTTCCTCTCCAGGAATCACCCGAGGCAGGTGAGACACAATTTCTTTGTCTGGGCTGCAGCAGAGCCTGGCCAAGGCTTCTGCTCACACCTCAAACCCACCCTCTCTGAAGGTCCTGCAGAGGAAATCACCTGCCCTGGGCTCTCACAGAGCCTTGAGGTGGGATTTGGAGCCTCCCCTCCCTTTTCTCCAGATTTAATTTAAATAAACTCACAGAGGTTCGCAGGGCTCAGGATTTACGTGTCGGGTGGGAACGAAGCCGATGCTCCCGGTGCTGAGGGATTTGCCCACAAACCAGGGCAGGCCAGGGATGAAGAAACCGATGATTTCTATGGGGTCTCCTTTGGAGAAGCTCAGCTCATCCCACGCTGCTCCTCTGTGGTCCTTGGTGGTGATGCACCTGCCTTTGACTGGGAAACCAAGGCAAAAAAGGGAATTTTACTGGGATCCCTGCTAAAACCTCCTCACTGGAAAAGACCTGGGCAAGGAGAGGCCATGATTCCAGCTGGAGAGGGCTGCTTCTCTCTGCCCTAAGATTTATTGTGATCTTGGATCCAGCTCTCTGGCATTTCGCCTTGAGAAGTGGATTACAACACAAAATAAAAGAGGGATGGATAAACTCCACACCTCTGCGAGCTGGAAGGTGATTGGAAATATGGATTTTCACAGACACTGCCCTCTCTCAGCTCTGCCAGGAGTGAAATCTTGGACAGTGCAAATGTCCATCCCTGCGTGACACAGTCACACCTGCAGGGACCTCCTGTGTCCAGCTTGCTCTGAGCTGGGCTGGGCTGGGCTGGGCTTAAGGGCTGGATGGTGGGCACAGGTTTCCTGTGAACACAGGGTGGGAACCTCATGATTTGAAACCTCCCTCCCAAAAGAATGAAAAGAAACATAAAATTGAAGCAGGACAGGGAAAACCCAGTGGCAGAAGGGTGTCACCAGCAGCTCTCTGCTCTCTCTGTGCTCCTCAGAACGTGGTTTGCAAGTTCTGATCTGCGTTCCAGAGAGTCCAGAGATGCAGTATTCCCTTAGAGCCCCTGTGGTGGGGTCAGGCCCAGAACAGCAAATGGATCTGTGGTCATTTGTGGCCAAGCCCAGGTTCTGAGCTGTGCCCTCCCCTGGGACAGTGCCTTGCACAGGTGTCACTCACCAATGGCCTGGGAGCTGGTCCCGCTGATCTCCTGGGAGAGGCCAAAACCCATGGCATAACTCTTCAGGAACCACCTGCAAGGCAAAAGGGACCCTCGTGGTCCTCCGTGAGCACTCCTGACCTCAGGCCAGCCCCAGGGATGGTGTCACAGCACAGGGGAAGAGCAGGAGACGTTTGCCATCTTTAAGGAAGGTTTTTCCAAGTAAAAAGCTCAGCCAGGTGACCAATGTGAAGCCCCACTTTGGCTGGCATTGCCTGAATTTTTTCTGCCACTTCTTCATCTGCTAATCAGAGATAACCTCAGGTATGACCTAAATCAATATCTTACAAAACCCACATCTGAAGTAGGAGCATGTCCTTGCTGTGTCCCATTAACAGCACCTGCATGGATTCCAGGCTTTATGCCTAATGTGGATCCTCCTGGAAGTATCCTCACGGAATTGTGAGGCTCTTGCCCTTTGCCAGAGGCAAGAGGAGTTTCCCAGCCAGCCTTGGTGCCAGTCATGCCTCAGGGCCAGGAAAGAACGCTGGTCTGAGCCCTTTCATTCACCACTTACTGGTAAAAGGGGTGAGGTATTGGCTCCAGAGCTGCCACGGGCACCACGCCTCGCTGCCCCGTCAGCAGGGACATCCCTTCCCATCTGGAATCCTGTCCAACACCCTTCACATGGATCAGCTCGTTCCTGCAGAGCTGCAGACCCTCCTCTCCCTCCTGCTCCAACCTCCAGACACCAGGCACTGCCCTGCAGAAGAAGCTCCCTGCAGAAGGAAGAGTCAGAGATGGGAGCAGTGCATCAGTGGCTCCAGCACAGCCCTGCTGGAGGATTTTCAGGAATTCCCCACATGTGCATTCCCATCACACCTTCCTGGAGGAGCAGATCCATGTAGATGGTGGCCAGGTGCTCTTCATCCACGGTGACCCTGAGCTCCGTGTCCTCCACCAGGGCACAGTCCAGCCAGAACTCCTGGGCAAAGAGCAGCTGCTCCAGGCAGGACCCCACGTACCCTGGGAAGGCAAGAGGGGGATCAGGATCAGCCCCTCCTTCCCTGGGCAGCACAAAGGGTCTTGGGGATCTCCAAATGTCAGGCAGAAAGCTTCTAACTTCGTCTCTGAAATTTCCCCAGAGGAATCCTCCTGATCCTCACTGATCCAAACAGAGATTTCATAAACAACAGATTGCAGAGTTTTCTAGTTCATATTCTCCCTGTCCGCCCTGAACATCACAGTTCTGTGGTGTCAGGCAGTGCCTTCCCCAAAACCCCTTCTCACACTGCCTGTTTAGACCTTGGGAACATTACCTAAAGTCAGATAGGTGGAAAACTTCCAGACTTCCTCCAGGGTTTTGAAGGTGAGGAGGAAGCGATCCTCGTGTGCCTGCACACAGACCAGCCTGGCTGACAGCTCCTGCACGTGGGAGACAAAGCAGCATCAGGGGATAGTCCTGGAGCCTCGAAATCCAGCAGGGAGCAGAGTTCAGTCCAGACCTCCTCTCTGTAGCTGGGATTTGTTTATGTAAAACCCAGCCTGCGAACTCTGTGCCTGTCCAGAGCTGTCACCTCCAGCAGGGACAAGGATTTGGTGATCCCAGCCCTGTGAATTCCTGGCTATTTAGGCTCAGATCCCCCAAAACAGCCCAAGGCTCATCTTTGCCTCTCCCTTGCCATCAGTTCATCTTCCCCATCATCATTCCAGTCCCCTGTGGAGTCCCCTGCGGTGCCCTTGGAGGAACTCCTCAGCTGGGTTTGGAACCCCAGCACGCTTCCCACCATTCCAGGAGCATCCCAGCATGCTGGCATGGGGTTTCTACCTTGAACAGGGCACAGACACCTCTGTCATCGCTCTCCAGAGCCCACAGCTTCTTCCTGGCAGCTTCCTGGAGCTGGCAATTGCAGCACCGGGAGGAGCGGCTCTCGACGGAGAAGGAGAGCGAGATCTCTTGGGAAGGAAAAGAGGAGGATGAAAGGGGAGGAGGAGCTCTGTGGCACCCAGAGCCACCCCTGCCACCCAGAGCCACCCCGCCAGGCCCAGCAGAGCCCCCAGCCTGGCTGTGCTGCTCAAACAACACAACCCCAGCCCATCCTCGTCCCGCAGCCACCGAGGTGAGACCCGAGGGCACCACAGGAAATCTGTGAGATCCCACAGGCAGCTCCTTACCTGGTGGAAAGGTGTCCCTGAGAGCCAGCAGCACCACAGAGGGGTCCGGGGAGCTGTGTCCTGCCTTGGGACTAGGGCTGCTCTGCTCTGTCACCCCAGCCTTACCTGGAGAGGAGCAAACAGCAGAGCTGCTGGAAAATGTTCTGGAAGAGCTCTTGGATGTCCTGCCTCAGCTGAGCACAGCCCTGCAGACCTGGCTGGGGAGTGGGTGAGTCTGGAACCACCCTAAAGCCATGCCCAAGGCTGGAGAGGTCCATGGGGTTGATGGGGTCTCACTCCATCATTGCCTTGATGTTGGGCTTTATTTCCAGGGCTGGAGTGGCTCTGGAGAGAGAGGATTTTCCCTCCTTTCTCCTGGCCAGACCCTCAGATGAGCAGATCTGTTAGAAGGGTGAATCCCCAACAGGGATTTGTTTGGAGGAGGCCTCACCTCCCCAGCACAGGAGACCCAAGGCCTTGCAAAACTCTTCATTCAAAAAGTTGAAAATCAAAATGAGATTTTCTCCCCTGCCTGCTCTGGTGGGTATCCAAAATCCAAGCAGCATCCTCCCTGCTCCACACATCATCAACGATGGCCATAAAGGATTCAGGGCCTGACTCGAGCTGCTAATTATGTTAATGAAAGCCGAGGCACACAAAACTCCAGCCCTGCTCTTGCACAGCTGCATTGGCAGTGCAGGGATAACCAGATTAAACCCCAATTTTTGTCAGCAGTCAGACTGGGTTTGTCAGATAAACATGTACCTGGAGATGTGGAGCTGGAATGCACAGCAGCTTTTTTAAGTCATTTCTTTGACCAGAACTCTGCTTTACAGTTCTTTTTATTGAGCCAGCTTTGCCAGCCACTCAAATGAATTGGTATTTGCATGCAGAAATAGAATTCTAATTTAGAGAAATAGAATTCTTATGTAGAGCCAGCAAGTGGAAAAGAACAGTCCAAAGCTGGACAGGTCAGGAATAAGTTTTGCTTTGAAAGAAAAGTCTACATTTAACAAACTCTGAACATGTCATGTGGCAGCTCCGTCCCTTCCACATGAGGGAAAGGGAGAAGGGGAAGTGAAAGGAGGCAGAAGGGAATCGGAGCCAGCTCCTGCCATTGCCCCACTCCTCCCTGTCCTCCTCCCCTCTCTGTGCCCCAGCAGAGCCTGGCAGGGCCTGGGGGTGGGTCCCTGGTGCCATTCCCTGGGATGGGGATAGGGATGGGTCCCTGGTGCCATTCCCTGGGAATGGGTCCCTGATGACATTCCCTAGAGATGAGGATGGGTCCCTGGTGCCATTCCCTGGGGATAGGGATGGGTCCCTGGTGCCATTCCCTGGGGATAGGGATGGGTCCCTGATGCCATTCCCTGGGGATAGGGGTGGGTCCCTGATACCATTCCCTGGGAATGGGGTGGGTACCTGATGCCATTCCCTGGGGATGAGGATGGGTACCTGATGCCATTCCCTGGGGATGGGGTGGGTACCTGATGCCATTCCCTGGGGATGTGTCTCTGATGCCATTCCCTGGGGATAGGGGTGGGTACCTGATGCCATTCCCCAGGGTTGGGTCCCTGGTGCCGTGGTCGTGTCCTGCCACCATTGTCCCCGGCGGTGCAGGCGGTCCCAGCGGGGCAGCGGCTCGGGGGAGCGGGGCCAGCAGGACTCACACTCCTCACCTGGGCAACACGGAGGGTGAGCAGAGGGGTCCTGATCCCTGGCAAGATCCTCCCTGCCCGAGAGGTGCCCGTGGGATGTGCCACAGGAGGTGGCAGGTGGGACACTGCTCGTGCCACCTCTGGCAGCAGCAGGACAGAGCCTGTCCATGGGTCCCCAGAGCCAGGAAGGGGCCAGGGCTCTCTCTGGTTGCTCTCACGGGTTCAGTGTTTATTTTCATTTCAGCCAGGCTCAGAAAGGGAACTGGAGCTTTTTTTTTCAAGGGACCAATTGAAACTGCAGCTGGGGACTTGTTCCCAGCCGTGCCAGTGACTCACTGACCTCCTCAATGCCAAAATATTTTGTAACAGTGGGCAGGAAAAGCTCCAGCCCCGAGCCAGGAGCAGGTCCCAGCACTCAGGGCTGCACTCCTGGCTCCAGGGCTGGGTGCTCAGGGCACCTTCTGGCCCTGGCTCTGCTGAGGGGCACGTGGCCACAGTGGCTGGCCCTAGGCCATGTCCCTCCCTCACTGGGACACGCTGGAAGGGGAAGGGTGCCTTGGGGGACGCCAGCACCCCACGGGCTGTGCTTGGAGGGCCCCTGGGCAGGGAGGGTGGCGAGGGGAAAAGCCAACAACATGGGAATAAACCAACCCCTGAGTCATCCTGTCTTCCTCCCTGGCCAAAACGTCCTGCCTCACTCCCTACACACCCCAATCCAAGAGGAGAGAGAGCCCCAGGAGCCATCCCAGAAAAGGCAAGCGGCCAGAGGGGCCGGTGCTCCGCTCCAGAGTGTCCCCAAGGTCCCATCCCATGGAAGGAGCTCCCACAGGCACCTTACCTGTGCATCCCAGCGCCAGGTCCTGGTGCCAGGGGGTCCCCAGGCAGCAGCCCATGCGTGCAGTGACAGCAGCAGGGGGCTGGCAGAGGGCTGGCAGGGGCAGGGCTGCTCGCTGCCCGCCCGGCACGGCGGCTGGGCACGGCCACAATGCACAATGTCCCCTTTGAGCGGGCACTGGCACGGCGGGGGCGGCGGGCACGGGCTCAGGGAAGGGCTTGGGTTGGAGTCACAGCATCACTTGGGTTTGGAAAGGCCTTTAAGGTCATCAAGTCTGGCCACAGACTTAGTATTGCCAAGGCCACCGCTAAACCGTGTCCCTAAGTGCCACGTCTATGTCATATAAATCCCCCCCAGGGATGGTGGCTCCACCATGTCCTGGATGGGCTGTGCCAGGGCTTGGCAAGCCTCTACACGGAGAAATTTTTCCTGATATCCAACCCAAACCCTCCCTGGTGCAACTGGGACCATTTCCTCTGCTCCTGTCCCTGTTCCCTGGGAGCAGAGCCCGAGCCCCCGGCTGTCCCCTCCTGGCAGGGAGTTGTGCAGAGCCACAAGGTCCCCCCTGAGCCTCCTTTTCTCCTCTCTGCCTTTGCCTCCGGGAGGGCAGTGCCCATCCCACGTGGCACATTCCTGCCATTCCTCGCCGGGAATCCCTCGCTGTGCCAGGGCTGCCCCAGCTGCTCCCTCCAAGCTGATGTCCCCCAGTTCCAAAGGCGGAGCTGTTCCCGAAGCACCTCCCTCACCTGTGGGGATGTGGGGCCGGGGCCCATCCAGCATCCTCCCTGCGGGGCTGCCCGTGATCCCGGAGCTCCTTCCTGCCCGACGCTGTTCCCGTGTCACCGTGGGGGCAGCTGGCAGCACCACGGGCATCTCTGCCAGCTACATCCAGGTGAGTCCTGCAGCCCAGGCACTGCGGGCACCTCCGGGCTCAGCGCTGTCCAAAGCCCAGACCCAACACCACCAGGGAGTGGCTTGGCTGCTGTGCAGGATCCCTTGGGCATCCCAGGATGAGGATGAGCCTCATTCCCTCCTCACTCACATCCTCAGGCTTTCCCCAGCCCGCAGGGTCAGGATTTGGGATGGCTGGGCGAGCTCACTGTGCTGTGGGTGAGCTGCAGAGCATCTTTGGCCAACACAGCCCCTGCAAAACAAACCCCAAACGGTTTAGGGAGAGAACTTGCAGGTTGGGAGGGGGTTTAGGGATGGATTTTCACTTCAGCAACCAGCCAGTGCCACCACTGCAGGGATTTGTGTGCTGGGGTTGCTCCTGCAGCATTGCTGGCTCTCCCAGGCTGCATCCCAAGCCATGGCAGTGCCTTGAACTTCTCCAGAGTAGGGAATAATTAATCCAGGGAGTGATTTAGGCCAGGTTGGATGAGGCTCTGAGCACACTGGTGCAGTGGAAGGCGTTCCTGCCCACGAACAGAGGTAAATTTTGAAGTCCTTTTTAACCCAAAGCTGGTGGTCTCTATGATTCCATGACCTAGAGAGGGAACTTCTCACCGGACAGATTCCCACGCCTGGCACAACTGCAATGCCCCTAAAGCAAAGCATGAGGAGTGCCTGGCTGTGGGAATGGCAGGGTGGAACCCACCTGCACGGAGCTGGCTGGGAATGTCCACGCAAAAGTGAAGCCAAACCAAAAGCCTTTGCAGGGAGGGCGGCTCTGAGAGATGCTCCTCCACAGCCAGAGCAGACTGGAGGAGTGGGGATTGCTGACCCAGATCTCCAAATGCTGGCATGGCCTGGAGAAGGGAGCATCCTCTCCATCCTCCTGCTGAGCCCCAGGTGTCAGGGCGTTCTCCAGACTGGGGTTTGCCCTCAGAGCTGTGGGGCTGCAGGAGGGGAGTGCTGGGACAGGGCAGAGCTGCTCCCCTGTGGCAAAGGCAGTGCCTGTTCCCATCTCTCACCAACCAAAAACTCCACATGTAAAAAACTCCCCCAGCTGGCCTAGGGGTGCTCTGAAGGTGCAGGGATCAGAGGGGGAATGCAGCCTGCCTGTGCTCAGAACACACAGATGGAATCCTGTCATGGATTCAGGCACACCTTTGCACAAGAGGTGTTGCTGCTTTGGCCTCATGCTGTCCAAGGGGTCAGAGCTCCAGCGGGGCAGTGTTTTTAAACAAAGCTTTTTGCTTTCCTCAGAAGATTCCTGCTTTTAGCAGTTCCTGCTCACCAATTAGCACCAATCTCTTCTACACAGGGGATTTTTTTTTTCATCAACAAAATGGGGGGGTTAATTTTTTTAAACACAAATGTCTTCCTTTGTGGTTGTGAAATGTCTTTTTGTTTTTAAGTCTACGTTGACAACTTAGCAACCAAACCCATTCCTGTACAAGCAAAGGTGTCACCTTCTGTTTGACCTGAACTGGAATTTGCCTTTTGGCCAGCAAGCTGAAAACCTCTCACTCCATTTCCTACCTTTCTGCTTCCCAACAAACCCTGGATCTCCCCTGGAGAGAGATTGGGGAGATTGCTGCTGCTGCTGCAGCCTGGCCTCGCTGGAAAAGCCCTGTCTGGATAAGCGTGGAATATTTCCTGGGATTTCAGCCCGTTGCAGAGGGGGTTCTCTGCCTGTGCCAGCTCTCCAGGGGCTCTGCTCCCTTTGCCACCCCAGTGCCAGCCGGCCACACTTCGCTGCCCTGGGCACGGAACGGGGTGACAGTGGCCGTGCAGGCACCCTGGGCTCGGGGACAGCGCTGCCACAGAGCCCGCAGCTCCCCGGGGCTGACAGCCAGCCCCACCCAGCCCCGGCACCAAATCCCCTTCCCGAACGCGGCTCCCATTGTCCTGTCAGTCCCCAAAGGAGCCAAACCCAACCTGTCCCGCCGTGCCCGTCACTGTCACAGCGGAGCCGCTGACCCAGCCAGCTCCAAACCCCCAGACTCCGCGGCCAGCCTGGAATTCCGGAGGCGCTGGATCGCTCCAGCCGCCCGCCACCAGCGCGTCCCAAACGTGTTTGCTCAGCTGCGACAGAGGGCAGGGAAGGGACAGCCCCGGGGACAGCCAGCGGCGCTACTGACCTGCTCCCAGCTCCGCTTCTCTCCCGGAGAACTCCTGGAGGAAATTCCAGCCTCTGCAAGCCCCGAGGGAGCGCTGCGCTGCCGGGATGGAGCTCCCAGAGCTGCGGACGTGTTTGCGCTGCCGCTCCCTCACACCAGGGAAGGAATTCCTTCCAAGAGCTCCTTATCATCCTGGGAACCTCCGCTTCGCAGCAGAGGTCAATGAGTTACCCAGGGCTGTGCTATGGACGCCCGGAATTCCCAGGCGCCTCCTTCTCCCAGCTCCGCAGGGAACAATTCCAGGGAGGCTCTCCACGGGCACGGCCTGCCCGTCCCAGCCTCAAAGCTCTCCCGTTCCAGGCAGGAGCAGCCTCTCCCGGCCTCACCTGTGTCCTGCTCGCAGCCCCGGCGCCGCGTCCTCGGGGCTGGGGACCTTCCGTCCTCACCGTGCGACAGAAAAATCCCGGGAGAGGCATTCCCGCCGGGAATTCCAGCCCCGAACCCCCCTTCTTCCCTGCCAAAACGCAAATACAGGCGTGCAGAACAAGAGATCTGTGGACCCAGCAGTATTTGTGCATCCCGGCTAAAGCCCGCGGCACGGGGAATCACGGGGGATTTTTTTCCTCTTGGGAAACAATGAAACAGTTAACATCGAGCTTTCCTGATATTTCTGTTTCCTTCTGAAGTCGGCCATTCCTTGGCAGGTTCAAAAACGAAGCCTCGTGGCTTTTTCAGCTTGTTATTTCAAACTGAACCTGAAAGCAAAGGAAGTCAGCCCAGACCCGGCTTCGCTGGAGGAAAAAGCAAACAAAAAAAGATGAAAGGTTTCATTTGAGGCCAAAGAAACTCTGGGTTCATGGTTTGATCCTCTGGTGTGGGTGGGGGCACCCTCTTTGGTGCGAGATGGAGCAGAGCTTTCCTTCCCTCCCTCTGAAATGCCAGTGGGGGAGGGCTGGGACACTGGCAGGAGCACAGGGGACATTTCCTCGGGGACATTTCCTCATTCCAGCGCTCTGCTTTTGCTGTCACCCTGTGCAAATGGGCACAGAGCAGCGATAAGCACCTGCTCCCTCCAGGTTTTCCACCCTCCAGGAATTCTCAGGCTGTACACCTGGAGAACCTGCCTCATGCACCTCCATCCCGGAGGCTGGGTGGCCTTGGGACAGCATTTTCCCATTTTTTTTTTGGCAGCTGGGACCCTGGGGAAGGGGGGGTTCATGTATGGCTGAGGACACAGGGGATCTCAAGGCTTTCACAGCCAAACTGGTGTGGCCAGTCCCTGAATGCAGCCAGACTGGCCTGGCTTTAAGATCTTTCTTCTCATTGATGCTCAGGAATTTTCTTCCACCTCCAAGCCCTTTCCGACTTTTCTCAAGACAAGGCAATCCAAAGCCACTGCTGCTGCACTGGGAATTCTGCTCCATCCCACAGCCAAAGGGTTAAGAGGGCTCTGGGGCTGAACTGAGCTGAACTCAGCGCTTCGTGTTCAGAAACGCTGAGTCCTGCTCCTCTTGCATTGTTTTCAGCCAGAGGAGGAAATGAACCCTCGTGGAACACTGGAAAACTGGAAAACAGGAAATCTGGAAAACAGGAAAACTGGAAAACAGGAAAACTGGAAAATTGGAAAATTGGAAAAGTGGAAAATGGGAAAACTGGAAAATTCGAAAACTGGAAAATTTGAAAACTGGAAAACTGGAAAACTGGAAAACTGGAAAATTGGAAAATTGGAAAAGTGGAAAATGGGAAAACTGGAAAACTGGAAAATGGGAAAATGGGAAAACTGGAAAATTGGAAAATTGGAAAACTGGAAAACTGGAAAGCAGGAAAAATGGAAAACCGGAAAACTGGAAAACTGGAAAATTGGAAAACAGGAAAACTGGAAAATGGGAAAACTGGAAAATTGGAAAACTGGAAAACTGGAAAATTCGAAAACTGGAAAACAGGAAAACTGGCTGTGTATGTGTGGTGGATGGGGCTCTGGAGGCCATGTGGGTCTGGAGGCTGGCACCAGCCTTTGCCACACCAGGAGCTGTGGTTTGAGGTCTCCTCCCTGGCACTGGGGTGTGAATCCTGGGAATCCTCCCTGCTCCTGCCTGTCACCATCACTGCAGGGGCTGCAGCTCAGTGTCACCACCCAGGGCAGCCTCCAGACTGCCCCGAGACACAGCCAGGGAGGTGAGGCCATGGAGAAGGCACGGAACGGAGGAAGGGAGGAGCAGAGGCAGGGAGGAGCAGAGGCAGGGTGCTGGCACTGCCCAGGCTCCCAGGGAATGGGCACGGCCCCGAGGCTGCCAGAGCTCCAGGAAGGCTCCCAGGGATGCTCAGGCTGGGATTTTGGGGCTGTACAGGGTGAGGAACTGCACTGATGATCCTATAGGTCCTTCCAGCTCAGGATATTCCCTTATCCATGCATTTCAGGCTGTGGGGTGCATTCACCCTGCCCCAGGGAGGGCAGAGCTGCTGGCACCAGGAGCATCGTCCCTAAGGAGCTTGTCCTAATCTTTGCAATAGGGATGTCTTTCCCTGCCCTTCCCCTTGTGCCCAGTGTCACCTCAGGGACGTCGTGCCGTGTTTTGGGCTCGGTGTGGCCTCCTGCAGCCCTCGGAGAGCTCCTGGACTCCCCAGGACGCAGGTGCTGGGTGCAGCCGAGCCCTCCCTGCTGGAGATTCATTGTCAGAGCCATTAGATGGCAGCAGGAACCGCTCCACCGCATCCCAACGCTGGAAAAACGGGATTGCAGCCCTGCTGTCCCCAGCCCTGCTGTCCCCAGCAGACTGGCAAAAAAAACCCCAAACCCTGTGGGGCTGCAGAATTGGGATCGCCAGGAAAAACTCCAAAATAGGGGAGCAGCATCCTGAGCAGCAACAGGGACACAAGGGCCGGGTCTGGAGGGTATCTCCAGTGAAAATAACCCTCTGGAGCCCTTCTCCAAGGGATCTGGGGAGCTCACAGCTGGGTTTGGCTCAGCAGTGAGGGATCAGCGAGGCCACACGCAATTCCAGCAGGGATTTTATCGTTGCTGAGTTAAAGACACCCCAGGTCAGGTGATGCTCTGGCAGATCCTGATGGGAATGTCCAGCCGAGCTTCAGCCAGGTGCTGCTTTGGATGGAGCTGAGTGAAAGCCAGGAGGAAAAGCTGCTCCAGACATTAAAGTTGTTCTCCTCTGAGAGGCTTCCAAAGGAAATGTGTTTCTCCTCTAGAAAAACGGGACTTACAAAATAGTTCATGTTCATGTTCAGTTTCCCTCCCATCTCTCATTTTCTGTTTATCCTCTGCTTTTACCCTGGTCCTATTTTGCCATTGAAACAGAAACGAACAGGACAAGGAGAAGGAAAAATGACAAAGTGAACTTATATGAACCACCCCATATAATTCCCACAGCTCAAGCTCCAGCTTAACCATGCAGTGAGAGGATAATATTTAAAGAAATCTTTGGATAAAATGGAAAAAAATCAATATTTTTAGACTTCCCTCTGGAAGAAAAAGAGAAAATCTAATTAAGAAATTAATTGCTTATGCTGAACTAGGGTGGTTTTTTTTTTTAAGTGCTTAATGATCCAAGCTTCTTGTAAAGGTGTTGGTGTCGATGCCATTTCCTTTTAGAAAGCAACAAAGCAGCTCAGCCTGGCTCAGCATCTTGTTTTGATATTTCCAGGGTGGAACATTTTGATTTTTCATCTTCCAAAGCTTTGCTACTTTCATTTTTTGTCCATAAAGCCGAGGCTGAAATCAGAATGAAAGCTTTCAGTTTAAGCTAATTAATCCAAACACTTTGAATCAAAGCCTGGGATGTTTGCACAGTGGTGTTCTCTGGGAATTTATTTTCAGGGTCTGCATTCCATTTTTAGACTGAGGAACAAAAAAAAAAAAAAAAGAGTGAGATTTCCTAGAAAAGAGATAACCTGCTGCTTACCTGGGGCGAGCCATTCTGCAGCTTACAAGTGGAAAAAGAAATTAGCTCTCCTTAATTACAGCATTTGGCCTCCTCCTGAGGATCTGGAGACCTGGCCTGAGCTCCAGTCCCGGGAGGTGCCCTAAATTCCCCCAAAATCCCCCTGATTCCCAGATTTCCCATGGAAAAATTTGAGGAAGAAAAGGGAAACCGAATTCTTGTGACAATACCACTGCAGCAGTAAGAAAACAGCAGCACTTCCTGAGGTGAATCGCTCCTTCTGAGCAGGGGCTGCTCCCTGGGAAGGCGAGAGGCATTCCAGGCAAATTCCAGGAGTGCAGAGATCCCAGAGCTGGGCTCCCCACAGGCTGGCCAAGGCTGTCCATGAACATCTCATGATCCCAACCCAAGGGAGGAATTCCTTCTTCCAGCAGCCCTCGCTGCTCCAGGGCAGCATCAAAGAGAAAATTAAAATTAACCCCGACTTCCCCTGCCCTTTAGTGGGGGAAAGCAGTGGGGAAGCAGGGCAGGGACCTCAGGCTGCAGCTGGAATTGAGCTTCCCGTGCCAGGCAGGAGCTGCCAGCTGGGCTCGGCAGGGTGGCTGTCCCCACAAAGGGTCCCTCTGTGTCACATGCAGGGTGTGACCCAGAAATGAAGCAGCCCTGAGCTCGGGCATTGAGCCCTGACAGAGCCTGGGAGCCCCAGCCCTGCTGGGTGACACAACAACTGCCCCTCGACTTTTCCAGAGGGCTCCAGGGTGAAAGATTCGCAGGTTTTAAGAAAAACACTGACTTCCAGTGCCCTAAAACCTTTGCCATCACTCCTCCACCAGTCCAGGTGATGCAGCACCTCTCCTCTCCTGGTGTCCAGGTCTTTCAGGAGGGAATGAGAACATTCCTGATGTGCAGAGCTTCTGCAGGACTCGTTTTCATTCACCTGCTGTTGGTTGGGGAATATTTGTTGCATTCGACCCAGAGACAGCCTTGGTGAGGATAAGAAGGAAGGAGGATGCAGGAGGATGGAGCCAAAGGATGGAACCAAAGGATGGAGCCATCCCTTCGTGGCTTTGCAGGATGGCTACAGGTACAGATGGGCTGTGGTGCATCAGCTTTCCCTGGAGCACATCCAGATCCCACCCATCCTCCACTGCCTGCGTGCCTTTTTCGCTGCCTCTCTTTGCACAGCACTAAAATAATTGCCTGAAAATGAGAGTTTGCTTGAAAATAATCTATCATTTGATTATCACTTTAATGCAGGCAGCCCGGGGAACATCTGCCTCTGCCAGGCTGTGTCTCCTCCTGCTGACGTGGGGAATTGCTGGGAAGGGCTGCTGGGGAAACGGGAAGAAAGCCAAACCACTGGCAAATGTCTTGGTGGTGGCTGTGAGGAGGAGGAGGAGGAGGATGAGAGGGGACCTTTGCTGGATGAGGCACCAGGGCCCCGCTGCCCAGTTCACTGCCTCTGGTCCCAGTGGCTCTGTGGTCCAGGGCCTCAGAAATGAAAACGTTCATCTCCACCACATGGAAAAGGATTCTGTCATCACTAGGAGTGCCTGGCTTTGCACTGGGGCAGTGGGCAGCAGCATCTGACCACGGCTGGCCTTACCCCTGCCAGCTGCCACTTCCCAGGGGAACCAGGGACAAGAGAGAAATGGAAGGGAGCTGCCCAGCGAGGCAGAATTTCCTCCATCCCATGACACAGCCCATGTGCCGTGGTGGAACGGGGTCTCCAGCCCCCTGAGGCTCCTCTGCTGCCTTTTGGGAACATCACAGCCCCGGACTCAGAGGCTTTTTTTGGAAAATGTCACCAGCTTGTGATGAGTCAGCCGTGCCTCTCTGCAGCCTGCCCACTGCTTCGTGCGAGGCGTGGGGCTGTCCCCACGGGCATCTCCCTGCTGCTCCCTGCACTCAGATCTTCCTGCCGAGAGAGGAGAGGCTTTGCTGGCAGCACACGGGCAGGAGCTGAGCCGGGGGCTGGGGCTGGCAGGGCCGTCTTTGGCCAGCCGGAGCTCCGGGGACAGACGGACACGTCCGTGCAGCAGCACCCGCGGGCACGGGCTGCAGCTGCGATCCCCGGCCGAGTCATCTCCAGCCCTCCGGGGATTCTCAGAGCCCGGCAGCAAAGGCTGCGCACCCAAATGACTCCCAGTGGAAGGGGAAGGGTGGAAAAGCACAGGGAAATCGCTGGAAGCTGGTGCTGCAAACACGGATGTGTGTGCGGTGCCCAGGTGTGCTGGGAGGGATGCTCCGGCTCCAAATCAAGCAGAAATGCCAGAGCTGAGGCTGCTGATGGGCCACCCCCGCTGTGCCTCGAGGATAAAAGGGCGTTTATGTGATCCTTTAACTCTCCTAACTCGGTGTCTCCCAGCTCTGGGACCTGCTATCCGATATTCCCCTTGCAGCCTCACCATTCCTCAGCTGTCCCCAAGCCCCACGGGAGTGAGGAGGGATCCCCTTCCCTGGGGGCTGCCCCTCCAGCCCTGGGGACCAAAATCCCTTCCCAGGGACAGCAGCTGAGCACGGCCTCACATGGAAACGCACGGCAGACACACACGGAGAGGTACTGCGCCTGATTTCTCAGAGTTCCTGCTGCAGGTGTGGCACAAGATGTGTTTGAGCCCAGCTCCCGGTGATTCCACGTGCAGCCAGCAACTCCCAGCTCTCCAGCTGGTATCAGACATCAGGGAAAGAAGGAACACGGTGACTGAGCAGGTGGGGGAACTTTGGTTCGGGTGACTGTCAGCATCTTACAAGGGCAGGGAGGAGGGATAAAAATCCCAGTGTCCAGGGAAGGAAAATTAAATGAAATTAGCGCCTTTTTCTCCTCTGTCCTCTTATCTCCATCACTCCTGTGTCCCTTCTCACTGAAGGATGCAGGGCTCCCCTTCCCCTGCACAGCCTCTGTGGGACCTGCCGGTGCTGAACGGAGCAGGAGCCTTGTGGGAAAAACACATCCAATAATTGCTGCGAAAATTCATGTTGCAGTGCACAGACACAAAGGGATGAAAGGAGGCTGCCTTAACGTCCTGACATTTCCTCCTTTCTGACTTCTTGTCTCAGGCATCCCGAACATCCTCTCACGGCGGCTTTCGCAGGCAGTTCGCTCAGACAAAGGAAAGGAAATGGGATTTCCAAATCACCCCGGGATGTCGGTGCTGCCGGTGAGGGGCTCTGAGCAGCACCCAGGGGCTGCTGGCTGAGCTGGGGAGGTGATGAGGGTTAGAGCTCCTTGCTGCCACCTCCCCAGCACCAAAACTCACAGATCCCGCTGCAGGGAGCACCTGGCACCCCGCTCAGCTGGCAGTGCCCGCTCCCCTTCCCCACACAGCACCTCTGGCACCACCCAGCTGCGGAGGGGATGGGAGGGCAGAGGTTCTGCACTGGTGCCCCCTGAGCTGCGCCAGGGCACCCCATCCTCCTGTGCAGCCCTCTGCAACCCCAGCCTGTCCGTGCTGCGAATTTCAAGTTGTTCTAAAGGCAGCAAGTTAACAAGATTTGGAAACCAGGTCAGCGGAAGAAGCTCAATTAGCTGCTGAACCGTGGGGACCAGCTCACGTCGTGGCTGCTTTATTGGCTCCTCAGATGGGTGTCATTGACACCACACACGTCAGTCTGGCTGGGCTGGGCACCTTCCCTGAGGAGGGGACACCTGGGTACTCACCAGGCACAGGAAACTTTACAAAAGGCCAAACTCAGTGCAGCCTGAGCCATCCCACTGTGCTGTGTCGTAGAATCACCACAGAATTATAGAACGGCTGGAGTTGGAAGGGATCTTAAAGATCATCGAGTTCCAACCCCATGGGCAGGGACTCCTTCCATTAGCCCAGGTGGCTCAGAGCTCCATCCAACCCAGCCTTGGACACTTCCAGGGATGGGGCAACCACAGCTTCTCTGGGCACCCTGTGCCAGGGCCTCCCCACCCTCACAGGGAGGAATTTCATCCCAGTATCTAATCTAAACCTCCTCTAAAGCCACTCCCTCTTGTCCTGTCACTACATGCTCTTGTAAACAGCGTCTCTCCATCTCTCTTGTATCAGCAGCTCTGCTCCCCCCAGCCCTGCAGGAACCTCCAGGCTCTCACTCCCGCTGCTTGTCCTGCTCTTCCCTGGCGCCTCAGGGGAGGGGACAGCCAAAGGGGACAGGCAGCAGGGCCTGCAGAGGGCTGCCAGCACCAGCACAGCTCATGCGACCTGCTACCTGTCTTGTCACGTCACCACCGACATCTGCTGCGAGGGAAGGGGCGAGAGAAAGGCGAAGCCAAAGGGCCCCTCTGAGCAGCTCTCCAGCCCCAGCAGCGGGAGAGACGCGGCGCCTGTCACGCCGCATGAAAAACCTCTTTCATTAGCGGCAGGGCTGGAGCTCAGATCCTGGAATCACAGCAGGAATCACAGCTTGGAACCCCAGCACAGCTTCCTGGGGGCTCTGCAGGCAGGCAGGCACAGCCCCGGCTCTGTGGGCACCGGGGAGCAGCCTGGGCATGGCTTTGTTCTGATAGTGTTTCACCCACAAAACGAGGAGCTCAGGGCTTTGAAGCTCTTCCAGGGATCCTGAGGTGCTGCCAGCAGGGAAGGCTGCTCTGATCCCGAGGGAAGAGCCCTCTCCATCCTGCAGCCGTGCAGACAGCCTCAGCTCCCTTCCCCATCCTGGCGTGGGACAGACGCCCAGGCTGCCAGGAGAGCTGGGGGTGCCCGCCTGGACAGCTGCGGGGGGGAATCTTGGCACTGGAGGAAATCCAGTCTGCTGCATAAACTGCATCCCTCTGTCCTGGGACAGCATTTCTTGGATGCTCAGCCACGGCGGGGCCAAGCTGGAGAGCAAACAGTGCAGGGCAGGCAGCAGTGGCACCCAGGGCTGGGCAGGAGCCCTGTGGCAAGGAGGGACGAGCCAGGAGGCTCAGGGGCTGCAGGCAGGGCTGAGGGCAGGGCAGAGAGCAGTGCAGAGGGTTGGAATCAGGGCAGCTGGAAGGGAAGGGCAGGGCAGCGGGCAGGACTGGACTGTGGACAGAACTGAAGGCAGGGCAGGGCAGGGCAGAGGGCAGGACTGGACTGTGGACAGAACTGAAGGCGGGGCAGGCACGACAGAGGGCAGGACTTGAGGCAGGGCAGAACTGCAGCCAGGGCAGGGCAGTGGGCAGAAGAGGGCAGCGGGCAGGACAAAGCGGGGCAGGGCAGGCCACTGCCAAGGCTGAGCATCCCTCCGCCGCCTCCGTGTCCGTGCGGCCACCGCCCTGCCCCGCCCGGCCCCGCCCGTGTCTCTCGGGCCTCTCGCTGCCCGCGGGCGGTGCCGCCGGGCCGGGGCGGTGCCGGGGCGGTGCCGGGGCGGTCCCGGTGCTGCGCGGCCCCGCCGCCGCTCCCAGCCGCTATAAGCGGGCGGCCGCGGCCGGGCTCCGCAGTGCATGGCCGAGCCCCGGCCGGCCCCCGCCGCTCCGCCGGGATCCTCCCCCGGGCCGGTCCCGGCCGCCCCCCGCGTCCCCTCCCCGCCGCTGCCAGCCGTGACCTTGGCATCCGCCAGCCGCGGGGACAGCCCTGGGGACAGCCGCCGTGGGATGCGTTAGGCGGTGGATCGCACGGGAATATTTCTCCTGGGAGAAGGAGAGCGGCAGCCTCCTCCCGCGGCCGGGGAGCGGCAGGAAAAGCGGATTTAAAGAGCATCTTTGCCCCTTTGTTGGATGAGAAGGACGGGGAAGGAGAGGCAGGATGAGCACTAGCAGTGAGTACAGCGTCCTCTCGCCTTGGCTGTGGGAATGGGGCTGATACCGCACCGAGCCGGCTGGGAGGAATTGGAAAGAAAATGTCATAACAGCGCTGACAAGCCTAGCGGGATGGAATTTGGGGTTATTTTCCTGCCTGCCTTCTGACAGGCTCTGGCTCGGCTGTGTTTGATGTGGGCTGAGCCGTGGTGCTTATCTCCGCGGAGTACTTTTCTTGGCTTGGATTTCTGGGGTTTTGGAGGGCAGAGCATCGACTGAAATGTCGATACGCAACATGGTGAGAGGCAGCCAGGAGCGCTCTGACAGGCACAGCCTCACTTGCTGCTGCCGGGAAGAAATGGATGTGAGGGGAGGAGGGAGAAGGGTGAGGAGAGACCCAGAAACCTGAGCAAAGCACAGGTGCAATCCTGAAAAAAACCCCCAAACCTTCTGCAGCTGGGGATGTGGGTGTTCCTATTGTGCGTGTAAGACAGGGACAGGGGCACTCATGCGCTGTGGATGGATTTCTAAAGGAGCAGAGCTCTCGGAAATGTGCTGCATAAGATGAGAACTGGCACCAGGCTGCTCACTTTGGATTCTGTGCCCTTGTTGGAAAGTCTGGGAGGATTGATCAGGGTTGAGCGAGTCACAATCAATTTCTTTTTCCTGCCTGACGTGCTGCGTGACAGCTGTGCCCACCTTGCTGGCACGGCTTTGATCCCTTCCTTTAAAAGCAGCGAGTCCCTGCTAAAGGAGCAATGTTGATGGCCACCTGAGGGGCTTCCTCCTGGGATAACCTCTCCAGGGAAGCCCCCCTGCTCCTCCCGTGGGTCCTGGAGCTGTGTGAGGAGCAGAGCCATCCCCCAAGCACAAAACAGCAGAGCAGCAACTTCTCCATTGCACTGGCGTGCTGAGGTTTCTCAATCCGAGGGCTTGGGGTGGTTCCCGAGCAAAACACCGCGAAAAATGCCTTGGCACGCTGCGAGGCAACAGAACAGGTGATTCCAGCTCTGTTGGGCTGTGTCACAGGCGAGGAAAGCTCCCAGGTGCCCTGTGCCCAAGCCACACCTGGGGCAGGAGCAAGCCCCCCTCCCGGGGGAGCGGGGCTGGCGCTGCCTAGGTGGGAAACAATAGGGACTGATTCTTTCCGAGCCTGCAGGATGCCTGATAACAAAGGGTCCTCCCTCTGCTCCTCTGGGGGAGCAGCTCGGGTCTGATGCAGAGGGCTGGCGGGATCACTGGCCACCGTGGTCAGGTGGGACTGCTAAGCTTCCTCTAAGCCAATTTTGCCAAATGCCTGTTGGTTCCTTTTGGGATTGCTTCCCAGCTCTTAATAGCTGGCTTGGCTGCTGCTGGGGAGGAGGGCTGTTCATGGCCCTGGCGTGTCCCAGCTGTCTGGCTGTGCTGCACAACTCCTTCACCCACAGCGGCCTCCCACACCCAGCGAGGTGCCAGGGACCCAGACTGTGCTGCTCTGCCCTGACTCACAGCAGAGGCCACTGGGCAGAGCCGGGAGTCCCTTGGGAGCTGCTCCTCCTTCTGCCACTGCCTGGCTCTGTGGCCCTGGGCACTTGACTCAGTAGTGCCAGCAGCTGCCAGAGCTCTTGCCAAGCCCTTTGGGGGGCTTTGCAGCCTTTGCCTAAATTGCCATTACCCCATTTTAAGCAGCCACGTGTTTTAGTCAAGGCTTGGCAACTCTGTGACGTCTCCTGGTCACTGTCTGTGCTGGGGGTTGGGGATTTATGGGTCACTCCAGGTTCCTCTGGGACCACACCAGGGGTGTGCAAACCCTGGGGGAGGCTGGCTCTGCCCTGTTGGGCTCCCAGTTGTTTTCCCAGCAGCTGGAGTGCTCCCAGCAGGGCTCGGATGCCCAAATGCTGCTGCACTTCTGTTCCCAGCAGTGGCTCTGTGAGCCAGGCTGGGGTGCAGGGCCGTGTCTGCCATCAGCACCTTCTGGGACTGGTGTGGACACTGCCAAAAGCTGCCTCGCCCAGCTCTGGGCATCCCTCCCCAGCCTGTAGCCCTCAAATTCATCTGCCCACGAGGCACAAAAACCCAGATCCTGGGAGCCTTGTGTCAGTGCTGTCTGTTTCATCCCCGTGATGCTGCCTGGCACTGACCTACCATGGCTTTTTTGCCCTTCTGCTGGTGGCCAGTGGCTCAGTGGAGTTTGGTGCCACGGGTCAGAGGCTTCCCAGCCCTCCCAGCGTGGGCATGTCTGCTGCTTTGATTTTTTGGCTGTTTTTCCCCCCAGGACAAGGGCTGAAGGAGCCGAATTGTGTGCAAGTTTATGATGCCCAGGTGTGCCTGTGCCTGCAGGGCTGAAATTTTGGGGCTGGCAAGCCAAGGAGATGCACAGCTGAGGACGAAATGCCACCATCTGATCTGTGAATTCCCACCACTGCTTCCCATTTCGCCGGGTGCATTTTGTTAACGCTTCTCTCCTGCCTGAAGCTGATGTGAGGCAGGAAACCTGTGGCTGTGGGCCACGGCTGGCCCCAAGCCATGCTGCTGAGCAAATCTGCGAGGCCTCCAGGAGCTCTGGGCAGGATTTGCTGGGTTTATCTCTGGAGATGCTCCATGCACAGCACTCAGGAGCCTCACCAGCCCCTGCTGAGGGGATGGGGAGTTGCTTTACATCCTGGATTTGAAGACCCCATGCCATCACCTGTCCCATGATGAAGGCAAAGCCAGATGAAAACTTTGTATTTGAGGTGAAGAGATAAAACCTCTTGATCTCAGGCATAAACTCCTGTCCTGAGGCTGCAGAGCAGCTCAGGTGGCCCTGAGGGTGGAAGGGTGGGAAGGTGGCCTCTGCTCCTGCTGGGATTCCAGGTGTGCAGTGAGGGTTTGGAGGGCACAGTGTTGGTGTTTACATTCGTTAGGCTATCACTGCCTCTCACTAATTGGTTACAAATGGATCCCTACCTCAGCAAACAGGTCTGTCATGCTGCTTGGCATCTCCATGGGAGCTGGAGCTCGTAGGACAAACCCTTGGCCAAGAGAACATCCCTTAAAATCACCCCCTGGAATCTGCCTGCAGCCACCATCTCCCTCGGGATCTGGGCAGGGAGTTTGATGTCACCAACACTGTGTTTGTGCTGAAAGGGTTAAATCTGCCACTGCCCCGAGGATTTCAGCCTCTGAAATGAGTGGGAAGAATCCCTTCTGCTGCTTTGGAGGGAGCCAGCAGGTCTGGGTGCTGCAGGTCCATGGAGTGCTGTCTGTGAGTCACCCCGTGGGATCGGCACATCGTCCCTTTCGGGGTGGGAGAGGGGCTGCTGCCAGCCTGGGCACTGCTTTTGTCAGGAGCCAGGGGTGTTCTGGTTGTTCTGGGCCTCACAAAGGACATCCCAGCTCCTGGGGAGGTGAAACCCTGGCGAGCTCCTGGCTTGAGCCGGGTTTGGCAGGATCTGGAGCAGTGTGGCACTGGGTGATTGGGGCTGGTTCACAAACCTGGCGTCTTCCAGACTCCCTTCTGTCTCCGACGTGCACCTGGGAAAAAGGAGGCCAAAATCTGATGGGAAGTCAACTCAGGGTGGGCTGAGGGATTTATCCCCGTCCTCGCAGCAGCTGGGAGCCTGCTGGAGCACGGAGAGCTCCCGAGGAAGGTTTGGCATGCCAAGTGGAAAGTTTCATCCCTATCCGTGCCACCTCTCAAATTCCTGCCGAGGGGTGCCCCTGCCCTGAGAAGGAGCCGTGAGGAAAGGCTGGACAGAGAAGCATTTGGGAAGGGAGGCTTCCTGACAGATCCTGATGAATGCAGCATGTTTGCCTGGTTATTTTTGTCTTCCCTAAATCATGCTTGCTCTTAGATGGTGATCCTCTAAGCGTAATTACCCGGTAATCTCCAGGCACATGTGGTTACAAGGTGTTTACCAGCAAACTCCATTAAGGCCCTGTGTAATTAAAGAGGAATCCCGTGGTGCTGCACATCCCTGGCAGCTCCAGCTCTGCTCCTCAGGCAGGTGATTCACAGGTGTCCCCACCCTGTGGGGCAGGATCTGGGAGGGTCCTGCAGGGAGTTTTTTCCTGCGCTCAGAAATGCGGGGAACCCGGAGGGATCAGCCTGTTGATGTCACGAGCAGGGTGTTTTTCCAGAATTTGGGCACCAAGGGGAACTCCCAGACTCCCTGCCCACATTTTAGTCCTCTCAATGCCCTGACTCTGACAAAGAACCAGAGACAAATCATTCCCTGTTTTCCTGGGCAGCCTAGCAGAGGGACAATCACCCATTGCATTCACTTCGCTGCCAGAGAATTCCAATCCCAGGCAGCAGCTCTGTCCCTGGGCTGCTGGATGGGCTCTGTGCTCTGTCCACGCTTCACCCAGACTCTTTCAAACCCTCTTTCCTGGCAGCTGGCCCTTGGAAGAGCAGGAGCCACGGGAAGTGGCCCTGCAAGCCCGTGGAGTGCGTGCTGCAAGGTCAGTTGAAGCGATTGAATCCTTTCAGGGGCCCAGCGTGCTCTTCTAAAATAAATAGCACATTTTCTAATCACCAAGTGACGACTGCTTTAGCAGGATAACGGCGTTTGGGGTGCCAGCAGGCTGGGCTGATGACAGCAGCCCGTGTGCTGCTGCCTCTGCTGGGAAGGAGGGAAGAAAAACCCACCCAGTTCCTGCCAGCCCTGTCGTGACGGGGCCATCACGAAGTGGTTGGAACACTTCATTCGGTATTTTTAGATCTTAAATCCATCAGTGCCTGAGTTGTGAGTGCTGCAGCACCTCCAGAGAGCATCTGGGGGTGGAGTGGTCATGGCAAGACCTGGGGGGAGGAATGATGGAGAGTTGTGCAGGAGGAAAGGGAGCGTGGAGGGAAGGGCCAGGTGCCTCAGGCTCAGGGATTCTGGTTCTGGGCGAGGCTGGCAGGGGGACTGGAAGCCTGGAGCAGGGGAAGTTGGTTGTGCCAAGTCCTCCTGTGCCCAGCACCTTTTGGAGTCAGGGGGCTCAGTGCATCCCTGGGGGAGCAGAACAGCTGGAATGCACTTCCCCACAGCCCCCATGGGCACTCCTGCCCTTCAGGAGAGGGCTGATCGAGCTCTAAGAGGCCCAAAGTGACCTCTCCCAGGAGCAAACTCGGCTGCACAGGTCCCATTTGTCTGCTGGTGGCTCAGGTATTTGATAAGCCCCAGTTTCTCAGTGCATTTTTCAGCTCAGGTGGAGTTTTCTGAATGCTTTATCAGTCTCAGCCATAAGCCCAGGCCTGGGAATTGATGAGCTTTCTCCACTGCCTGGGGCGGAGAGCAGAAAGAAAAAGGAGCTGCTGCTGTGGTTTCCTTAGCCAGCCTGTCTGACCTTCCTTTCTTCTTACCCTTGCTGGCCTGGCAAGGTCTGCAGAGCCCCAAGGAACATTTGTTTTTCTGTTCATGGACATTTTACTCCACTTCCATTTTGAATCAGCTTCTTTCTGAGTCTTGGAAAAGGCTCAGAACTGGCAAAGTCCTTGTGGGAAGCTTTCCCTGAGGAGCACAGCAGTGGAAGAGGGGAGCAGGTGCTTGAGGTTTGAAGCCATCCCCTTGGCTTCTGGTTTTCCTTGGCAACAAGTGGCACATTTTGGAGAGCTGTGGGGCAGGAAAAGCTTGGCTGGTGCCAATGCCAGCCTCAAAAACCCTTCCTCAAGCCAGCCTGAGCCCGTTGCAGCCTGAGTTGGAGTTCCAGGGTTTGACCTGTCCTCAGAGCAGGGAGTTACGTGACTGTTTCCCAGAAATGCAGCCAGGCTGCAGGATCAGACAAGCCAAATGTAGAGCAGGGCTCGCTGTGAGCTCCCAAGTCCACGTGCCAGGCCCTGTGGAACAGCTCCCCTCAGAAACACCTCGCCTGTGGAAGCACCTTGCAAGGCCCTGCCTGTGCTTCCCAACATCCCAGCTGTGCTGCCAGCCCTGGGGATCATGGAATTCTCATGGAATTACGGGATGGTCAGCACTGGAAGGGACCTTAAAGTTCTTGTACCACCCCCTGCCATGGGCAGGGACACCTTCCACAGACCAGGGTGCTCCAAGCCCTGCCCAACCTGGCCTTGGACACTTCCAGGGATTGCTCTTGCTGGAGAATGGGAGCTATTTTTAAATCCTCTTGGGGACTGGGTGGGTCTTTGCCTGCCTCAGAGGCACTTGTTGGGGCATGTGGTGGGGATCTCCCCGTCCCAGCTGCTCCCAGCCTGGATTCCCAGTGCAGGCACAGAGGGTCCCAGCAGGCTAGAGGGCCCAGGGTGGCTTTGCTTCACCCCCTGGCCAAAGCCCTTAAAGCTTTGGAGGAGGAGGGGGGAACAAAGCTGTGTGTGAAAGCCATTCCTGAGGCACGGCAGGAGCTGCAGCCCCTGCAGAAGAAGGGGGTTCCTCCCCCTGGCCAGGCAGCAGGGCTGGATCAGGGCTGCTCCGGCAGCTGCCCTGCACTGAATCCCTCAGGGCTCTTTGGAAAAGAAGGGATAAAATCCCCTCTGGCTGCGCTGTGGGGGCCGGGGCAGCGAGTGGCTCTCTCTGGCTGATGTGGCAAGCTCTGCACCAGCCAGGATGCCCGTGCTGAGCACAGCCAGGTCCCCGGGCTGGCAGGAAGGACCCGCAGCAGGTCCCGTGTGAACCAGAGAGCAGCCAGGCGCTGAGTCCAGCAACGGGACGGTTCTCCTTGAAGCCAAACGCGAAGAAATCAGGGCTGGGGTGGGCAGAGGTCCCAGAGCCCCTCCAGGCTGGTGCAGATCCCGTTTCTGTCAGCACCAACCCGAACGCAGCCCCTGTGGGGCAGCCAGGTGTGGCTGGTGCGGCTTTGCCCTCTCTCTGCTCCTCTGGCAGCAGCCCCGGCGTGAGATGGGGCAGAGGCTTCCCCGGAGCACGGCTGGCCCCGCGGACCCTCTTTCCGTGCGGGGAGCCGGCGTGTCCCTCCCCCTGTCCCCATCCCCCGCCGGCACCTCCCGCGCCAGCCGCGCTGCTCGGAGGGTGGAGAAGGTGGAGCGAGGTGAGATGAGCTCGCTCTCGGCTCCCGTAAATAACCAGCCGCGCCAGCCTGGCATCGGCCGGGCACCTGGGCACCGGCCGGGCACCTGGGCACCGGCCCGGGCTCCCGGGCACCGGCTGCGCCCGTCCCGGGCACGGCCAGGCTGCGGGAGCGGCGCTGCCGGTGACACGGAGCGTGGCGTGGGGACACTGCTCGGGTCCTGCCCAGCCTCAGCCCCGCTGGCACCGGGGTCACTGTGCCCACATCTGGGTGGCGCTGGGGTCACTGTGCCCACACCTGGCTGGCACTGACAGCTGACACAAAGGTCAGTGTGCCCACACCTGGCGGGCACAGGGGTCACTGTGCCCACACCTGGCTGGCACTGACAGCTGACACAAGGGTCACTGTGCCCACACCTGGCGGGCACAGGGGTCACTGTGCCCACACCTGGCTGGCACTGACAGCTGGCACTGGGGCCAGTGAGGTGTGGCCATCCTTCCCCTGTGGCACAGATGTGCCAGCTTGCTTTCGGCTCTTGCCAGGCTGTGCCACGGTGCAGGTGGCATGTCTTGGGGGTGTGGGCCAGGTTTGTGGCCAGACTTTGGGACAGAAGGGGGTGGCAGCTCTCCCACAGGGAATAACCAGGTTTAGGAGGGAAAAGAGGGGCTTGTGGGGTTGATGCCGTGCCTGTGGGCATCAGGAAGACCTTGGTCCAGTCTGTCTGTCCAGGCTGTGCTTTTGGAGGCAGTTTTGCTGGAATTTCCCCCACCTTTTGACCATGAAGCAAGAAGCAGAGCAGCTTCCAGGTGTGTGGGCACACAGGGGGAGCCACGGCCCTCCTCTCAGCAAGAAGACCATCCTTCATCTGGTGGCAGCCGCTGAGGCATGAAGCTGGATGATCCCAGCTTGGAGCCTTTGATCAGGGAGCAAAACCATCCCTTCACCCACCCCCAGATGTGACCTGAGAGAACTTGCACTGGTGTCCCACACTTGGCCCAGCTGCCCCACCAGGAGAGGAGTGGGCTGGATCTCATCCTTCCCCTCTGGAAAAGGAGGTGCCTGGATGAAGCTGAGGTATTGAGTGGGGATGTTCTCCCCTCCCCTGCTTTTGAAAAAAAAAAAAAGGAAAGTCGCTGCCTGTGTGGTGAGTTATGTGGTGATGACTCCTTCTGATGGGCTCCATATAAAATCCCTTGCCTCCCTGAGGATGCTCCCCGTTGAAAGCTTTTATGGCATCTTAAAAATAGCCACAGAGGGGGAGAGAATGAGAAGATGGATAGGTAGGTGGATCCCTAATAAGGAGAGGAGAGGAAACAGCTCGAGAGGGAATGGAAAGACTTTGGTGAGCGGCATGTGAGTGGTTGCAGAGGGAGAGGGTGGTGTGGCCATACCGAGCCGCTGAGCTGCGTGCCCAGCAGGAGCAGGAAACCCTATAAAAAGCTTGCCCTGGGAGATCTGTGCCTTGCACGTGCTGGGGACAGGGCTGGGGCGAGCAGCAGCCTGGGCCGGGTCTCCCGCAGGCACTCGCTGCATTCTACAAGTAGCTGTTAAAAATAATCCGTGACTCGGCCAGCTGCAGCTGCTGCTGCTGCTGCGTGATTCCCCAGCAGCTCAGCCCTGCTCCTTCCCCGCCTCCAGGCTGGAGCTGAGGGATGAGATCGCTCCCGGATTTCCCTCAGGTGGCCTCTCCCACCTGGGCTGTGCTCGGGGAACGGTGCCGGGAGCTGCCCCGCCCTGGCTTTGTGCTGCCCGTAACGCCCAGGGGTGAGCCCGGGG